>AWOL01S0009443.1:289727-313314 GCA_000715115.1 Nicotiana otophora | reverse complement strand
GAGACTTCGAGGTATATCTGCCAGCGTCCGCAGACTCCGGAGTCCCCTTCTATAATTTTATGTTGCTTCCTTATTTTTCTTTAGACCTTGATACGTAGAAACATTGAGAATAAATTTTTGAAAGCTTGTGACTTATTTCTACCGGGTTTGGGGAGTTGTAATTATTTGAATTGTAGTTTATTTATTTCAGATATTTATGATTATTCCGCATTGATAGGCTTACCTAGTCTTAGAGACTAGGTGTCATCACGACCTCCTACAGAGGGAATTTGGGGTCGTGACAGTCTATCGGGTCGATGCTGAAGCTACTCAGGTACAAGCAAGAGAGGCAGCCGAGACCGCTAAAACTCGAGCATATTGGGTTGCCGAACTTGCCAAATGCCAATCTCGGAGGGTGACCCTCGAGGAGATCCATGCTCGAGGTTTCGATCTCACCGAAGAGATAAAAAGGGCTAAAGAGTAGCTTTCGATAATGACGATAATAATGATGGGAGCAAGAGTGGTCTGAGAGCGGGGAGGATCCCGATGGAGAAGAGACCACCCCCGAAGATAACCAGGATACTTAGAGTTTTTTCTGTTTTTTTTGTGTAGGGTCCTGTTCGGATGTTGTAAACACTTTTGTATATATATAAAGATATTTTCCTTTCCCGATTTGTCTCTGTCTTATTATCTGCCTTGTGAAGATCTTGTTTCATTCATGCCTTATGAAAGTTTTCATAAGTTCGAGGCTTTAGGCAATCTGATCGAATTCAGACCTTTATAGCCTTTATAACCGAGTGGGTGTTTGCTCAAACTTGAAGCGGTGTAGCCCGTAGGCTTTATGGTCGAGTTAGTGCTTTGCTCGAACTCGAAGTAAGGTAGACCGTAGGCTTAATAGTCAAGTGAGTGTTTTTCTCGAACTCAGAATAATTATTAGCCCTTAGGCTTAGTAGTCGAGTGAGTGATTGCTCGAACTAGAGATAATTGTTAGCCCTTAGGCTTAGTAGTCGAGTGAGTGATTGCTAGAACTCGAAGTAAGGTAGCCCGTAGGCTTAGTAATCGAGTGAGTGATTGCTCGAACTAGAGATAATTGTTAGCCCTTAGGCTTAGTAGTCGAGTGAGTGATTGCTAGAACTCGAAGTAAGGTAGCCCGTAGGCTTAGTAATCGAGTGAGTGATTGCTCGAACTCGAAATAATAGTTAGCCCGTAGACTTTATAGTCGAGAGAGTGATTGCTCGAACTCGAAGAAAGGTAGTCCGTAGGCTTTATTAGTCGAGTGAATGCTTTGCTCGAACTCAAAGTAAGGTAGCCCGTAGGCTTTATTAGTTGAGTGAGTGCTTTGCTCGAACTCGAAGTAAGGTAGCTCGTAGGCTTAATAGTCGAGTGAGTGTTTTTCTCGAACTCAGAATAATTGTTAGCCCTTAGGCTTAGTAGTCGAGTGGGTGATTGCTCGAACTCGAAGAAAGGTAGTCCGTAGGCTTTATTAGTTGAGTGAGTGCTTTGCTCGAACTCGAAGTAAGGTAGCTCGTAGGCTTAATAGTCGAGTGAGTGTTTTTCTCGAACTCAGAATAATTGTTAGCCCTTAGGCTTAGTAGTCGAGTGGGTGATTGCTCGAACTCGAGATAATTGTTAGCCCTTAGGCCTATTAGTCGAGTGAGTGATTGCTCGAACTCGAAGTAAGAGTAGCCCTTAGGCTTAATTAGTCGAATGAGTGTTTTGCTTGAACTCAAAGTAAGGTAGCCCGTAGGATTAATAGTCGAATGAGTGTTTTTCTCGAACTCGGAATAATTGTTAGCCCTTAGGCTTAGTAGTCGAGTGAGTGATTGCTCCAACTCTAGATAATTGTTAGCCATTAGGCTTAGTAGTCGAGTGAGTGATTGCTCGAACTCGAAGTAAGAGTAGCCCTTTGGCTTAATTAGTCGAGTGAGTGCTTTGCTCGAACTCGAAGTAAGGTACCTCGTAAGCTTAATAGTTTAGTGAGTGTTTTTCTCGAACTCGGAATAAGAATTAGCTCTTAGACTTAGTAGTCGAGTGAGTGATTGCTCGAACTCGAAATAATAGTTAGCCCGTAGGCTTAGTAGTCGAGTGAGTGATTGCTCAAACTCAAAATAAGAGTAGCCCTTAGGCTTAATGTGGGGCTTGACCTCATTGATTTTTCAGTTGGCAGTCCCGATTTATGGGGTAGTGGTCAACCCTTAAGCTTGTTTGCGTAATAGATCATGAAATAACGAATGGGTTCTGAGACGTGAGATATCGGCAAAGAAGAAATTTCTCTTTATGTCGTTATACATGTGTTCATGTTTTGTACCAGGGATTGAGCAAACTACACGAGCATGGTTCATTTTGACCATTTGGATCTTACAATTATTCCTATCGAAACCCTGTTGTTATGAAGTTATCGAAACCCTGTTGTTATGAAGTAACTTCCTTGCATCGAACTTGACATATGAACTTGGTATATTTGAGGGTAACGCCCCCCAAGTATTCGAGGTTGATTGTGAAGAGGCCTTGGATACTGTTGAATTGCTCTAAGTTAGCACGATCAATGGTTGTCTCATTAAAAACCTTGTCGAAAAACCCATCTGGGATAAAACCAGTCTAAGGGGAAAAAAGTGTAACGCGTGCTTTCAGGCCTAAGGCTTTGTGGTGAATAACCCATTCCTGTTTTTGGTCGAACTCCTGCAAGGGTTAGTTTCGAAATATAAACGAACATGGGAGGGTCATACCTTAGCAGTAGTATCGTTTTAGGTGCGACACGTTCTAATTGCTTGGTAGTTTTTTGCCGTTTATAACACCGAGCTTGTAGGATCCTTTACCAACGATTTCAAGTACCCGATACGGTCCTTCCCAGTTTGGACCCAATTTTCCTTCATTTGGATTTCGGGTGTTGAGGGTGACTTTCCTTAGCACTAAGTCCCGGATTTTAAAATGGCAAAGATTGGTTCTTCAATTATAGTATCTTTCGATCCGCTATTTTTGGGCGCAAATCAGACGAGAGCGGCTTCTCGCTTTTCATCCAATAATTCGAGGCTACTATTAATAGCCTCGTGATTTGACTCTTCCGTTGTATGTCGAAAACTTGCACTGGGTTCCCTAACTTCGACTAGAATCAAGGCCTCAGAACCATATACTAAGAAGAACGGGGTTGCCCCCGTACTGAACTTTGATGTTGTTCGATATACCCAAAGGACTTCGGGTAAAATTTCTCTCCATTTTCCCTTAGCGTCGTTCAACCTTTTCTTTATGCTTTGAACGATAGTCTTGTTCGTCAATTCTGCTTGTCCGTTCCCACTAGGGTGGCATGACATTGTTAATATCCTTTTTATTTTATGGTCTCCGAGGAATTTCGTAACCTTGCTGCCGATAAACTATTTTCCATTGTCACACACTATTTCGGCGGGTATCCCAAATTGACATATGATGTGATCCCAGATGAAGTCTATAACCTTTTTCTCTCTCACTTTCTCTAATACATGTGCTTCAAACCATTTAGAGAAATAGTCAGTCATAAATAAAATGAACTTAGCTTTACCTGGGGCCGACAATTCCACTAAAACACGCTTAACTTGAACTTTATTTAATAAGATAGAAATTATCAGAGCGCCGTTGTGGGGCTGAGAAATGCCTTCTGCTTCTTCGTTGTTGAATGACAAAGTGCCTTCGGGCACATAATCTCGGGTTCGTTTTTCTCTAGTGGTCGATACCTTAGTGTGTTTGAACATGGATCCCTGTGGAATGTCGACCCCACCGACGATCATATGAATGACATATTGGGGTTCCTCCTGTTCATTTTTTCTATTGGCGTCCCTTTCTCTGAAATGATTCTTAGCTCGATTGCTGAGGAACTCTCGAAGGTGGCCCTCGTTGAATAGACGTGCTACCTCATCTCTTAATTGTGTACAATCCTCGGTCTTGTGACCATGCGTGCCATGGTACTTGCACATCAAATTTGGGTTTCTTTGGGAAGGATCAGTCTATATGGGTCTGGGCCACCTAGTATCTTTGATCCTTCTAATTGCCGATACAATGCCCGATGCATCGATGCTAAAGTTATATTCCGATAACCGGGATGCCTCTATGGGATCGGCATACTTGTCAAAACCATTTTTGCTCATAAGTCCCTGAGAACTCTGTCCTCGATCACTACTTCGATTGTTCCGGGCGGAATTGCGTCCTGAACCATTGTTCCTTCGATATGCGGTATATGGTTGATATCGGTCTCTGTTCGACCTTGGCTCCCTATCGATGTCCCTCAGGTTCTTAACTACCGACTTGTTTGGATGTACTGAACCAGAAGGTGCTCTTGGTTGGTCATCCTCGACCCTGATCTTTAATTGATATCTATTGTGCACATCTACCCAGGTCACGGCCGGATACTCGACCAAACTTTATTTCAACTGACGTGATGCTATCGAACTCCACTCATTCAACCCTTGGGTGAAACCTTGAACGGCCCAATCATCTGTGACCGTTGGCAATTCCATGCATTCTATTTGAAATTGGGACACGAACTCCCTCAACATTTCATTATCCCTTTATCTTACCTTGAAAAGGTACGATTTCCTCGTTGCGACCTTTATGGCCCCTGCGTGTGCCTTTACGAAAGAATCTGCTAACATGGCGAATGAGTCGATGGAATTTGGTAGCAGGTTGTGATACCAAATCATTGCTCCCTTCGAAAGGGTCTCTCAGAATTTTTTCAACAGCACAGATTTGATTTCGTCATCTTTTAAATCGTTACCATTTATGGCACACGTGTAAGAGATGACGTGTTCGTTAGAGTCGGTCATCCCATTATATTTAGGAATCTCGGGCATGCAAAATTTTTTGGGGATCGATTTTGGAGCTGCACTCGGGGAAAAAGGCTTTTGCACGAATTTTTTGGAATCCAACCCTTCCAATACTAATGGTGCCCCCGGGATCTGATCGACCCTTGAGTTATATGTTACCATTTTTTTATCGTTTGCTTCGATCCGTTTTGTGAGTTCCTCGAGTATCTTAGCAATTTCAGTATTAGTCCCCGATTCTTGCTCATTTGACCTTACTATAGCTGGCTCCGTGCTGTGGGTGATTTCTCGGGGTGGACTGGGCTCTGGTCTGCTCGGTACCTGGGTTTGACTCTGCAACTGAGCTATCGCTACCTGTTGAGCTTGTAACATTTCGAAAATCATACGCAAGCTGATTCCGTTTTCCTCAACATTATGGGTGTCTCGAGCTGCAGATCGAGTACCACCATGAATGCTATTTTCAGGTTCAGAACGTTGGTTTGCCTCAATAGCCACATGCGAATTAACGTCTAATGGTACTTCGACTCGGCCCCCAACGATATCAACAAACGACCTTTCGGCCCTGGGCGTCAAGTTGTTGTTCTCACCTTGAAGGCCAGCTTCGTTGTCGATAGGTAAGGACATTAATTGAGAGTTTATTATTGCTAATCCGAAATCAAAGACACTTTCAACAATAATCGTAAAATGGTATATTTTACAAATTTGTGTAAAATAACCTCTATTATCCTTAGCCCCATGGTGGGCGCTAAACTGTTTACCCGAAAAATGGATAGAGTTGAATTTATACGTAGTTCTAAGGGTACGCGGTATAACTTGACGCAAATCGTATAAGCGGAAATATCGAATATTGACTATCAAGAATGAAAATACAAACAGGGTTAAAGGAAGGATGATTTATGAGTAAGCAAGATAAAAATAATGTATAAAGCTCAAAATGATGATCTCTCAATATGGAGCATATGTACATTATCTGAGTTATGGTGTCTTAATGTCTCAATGCCCCCCTTATAGAGATAATGGCCATCTCTCTTATAGTGGGGGATCCTACTTTAGATATAATTAAAAATACATAGTGGGGAATCATGATAAATCAACTTTCCCCTTTTTCCTGTCGAGATTCTCTCATTTAGTGTGACTGTAACGGTTCTTGTCTATAGGCTTGATTTTGATTTGAGCTCGATACTGAATCGAGTTTGATATTGATTCGAGCTCGATTTTGATTCGGGGCCCGGTATTGATTCGGGCTCAGCATTAGTCGGTCTTTGGCTCTCGAGCTCGATAACGTTGCTTCGCATCATGGTTCGATTTGGATTCGAGCTCGATAATGACTTCGAGCTCGGTATTGATCGGTCCCTGAAACTTGAAACTAAGTAACCCGGTTTCGGATCTTATCCCAAAATTATGAAGACGCTCTTCGGTCCATTATGTTCCCATCTCGACCAGTTGTACGATGGCCGAAATCGGTTTCGACCGTATACAGTTGTTCGCTCCTATAGATAAGCTTGCTTTTTCTTTATTGTTATACGAGGAGTGCAATTGAAGATCGTACGAGGTGACAGAGTGTTGCAAGGTTTTTTTCTTACATTACAATTGAAGCAGTGTTCTTTATTATTTCCTAATTTTTGTAAAGAAATTATCCTATCCGTTATGTCTATTTTCTTTAATTTTACCATTTAGATAATATTAAATCTATTTATCTGTATCTATATTATATTAAAACTACGAAAGAATATTTATCGATAAAAAAATTAAAATAATTATCGTACAAGTTTTTGGGTTTCGAACATCTTGGTAGATTTAGGAATACTTTTTGTTAAATAGTTGATTAGTATAATTCTAAAATTTTCAGGACACTTTTTTATAATGGAGCATGTACTAGAACAAGTTTAATAAAGAACCACTAAAGTAGACACCCCCTAAATATGATCAACATAATTTTTATTTTAGAACTTTCAATTTTATGTACTTGTATTGCTTTTAGAGACACGTGCAACATGCGTACATTAAAACTTAAATTATCATTTCTCTAATATTTTGGACTTCAAAATCAATTAGAGTTTCTTTACTTATATGAATTATATAGAAATTCCTAATATTTAGAAATATAAAATCAAGGAAAATTTTACTTATATAAAATATTTTCTTACTTGAGTTGTCAGCTATAATTCAATTCTACTACAATTATGTTTATTTGCACTTTGGAATAGATTCAGCATCTCGTGATTTTGTACATCAGTTATTACAAAATTGATGCTCAAATATAATAAAATTTTATTTGATCGAGGAAATAATTAAAATTTTAAAAACATAACCAGTTAAATCATATACTAAGACTTTTGGTCAGCAGTTGCCCGGAAAAGTAGTAAGTTTGTATAGTTGGGAAGCGTTTCGGTCTCTCTTCTTTTATATTTTTTATTATTTTAAAAATGGTTAGGAAAAAATCTTATTTCCAACTCTTTCTCTCTTTATTTTTATTTTGTTAGAATAAATCTATCATTTTAGACTATATCAGATAGCAATAAGTTTAATGTAAACATATGAAATGTAATACATATCATTTAGTTATATTGTCTATCTAATTATGAATTTGACTCTATTTCTAATCAGGCAGAGACTAATAAATATTCTACTTGGGTTGGAAAATAATTCTAAAATAAGCCTCATCTGATGTAGCTTAAATTACTTTATTGATTCTGAGTAATTTTTTCTTCAATACCAAATATTTAGCAATTATTTTTGTATATAGTGTGGATACATATTTAAAAACAACTCTCAAAGTAAATATCATGGGGCCTGGACGAGGCAGAGGAAGGGGAAGGGGACGACCAAAATCAGTACCAGTTGTTTCGTTTGGGAGTGTAATTGGTGCAAGGATGCAGCAAGAGACATCCAAAGCAAGCACTCAAAGTACAGAGGAGAACAATCCTGACCATGCAAGCATTGGACGAGTTTCGATAGACCTGCTAGCTAGTGAAATCAGCACACAATTAGACCTAAAGGAAAATCCAGCAACAACACCAAAGGAATTGGGCTTGAACACTGTAACCCTAATGGAGAAATCAATGGAACAGTAACCCCAGGGGGAGTGAGTTTACTAGTGGAGATTCTGAAGGAGGATTCAACTCTGAAGCAACAAATTTTGAAGAACCTAAGCGAGAAGGCCATGGATCTGGAAAGCACAAGCACAAATCCTACAAAGAATGCCCCAATGAAGGTACCATGGACAAGCCTATTTTCTAAAAATAGATGGGCAACTAATGGTATGTCTCTCTCCTACATTCCATCACAGATAGTGAATGGTCAATGCATGGCTCAACTAGTTAAATTTGAAGTAGATAAGGAAGTTGAGAAGTGGAAGAGTGCGCTTATTATATATGTAATAGAATAGGTACCTGGTTTCAATGTGGTGAGTCGATATATAGGAAAAACTTGGGCAAATGTAGCTGTCTCAGATCTGTTTCTACATGAGGAGGGCTACTATGTGATAAAATTTTTAAAGTGTAGAGGACACGAAGGAATCTTCTATGCATGTCCCTACACTATAAGCAACAGACCTTTGATTCTGAAGGTTTGGACACAGAACTTTGATTTTAAAAAGGAATTCCTCACAAATATTCCTTATGGGTCAAGTTTCCAAACCTTCCTATGCGATGCTGGAGTAGTGATTCTCTGAGTAGAATTGCAAGTCTAATTGGTACACCAATTTTTGTAGATGAATGCACCTCAAAACAATCGCGGATTTCATTTGCTAGGATGTTGATAGTGGTGAATGCAACTAAGGCACTCCCTGATGAAGTTGCTGTGATGGAACCAACAGTGGAGGTTTTTCAGCAGAGCGTCAATTATTATTGGAAACCTACTTTTTGTGACCAATGCCTCCAAGTAGGTCACTCATGTAAAGTACAACCACAACCTGGCCAGCAACATCCAGAAGTTTAGAAGCAAAAGATAGGCCCAAAAATAGTGGAACAAGTTTGGAGAACTAAGAATTCAAGGGACAAACCTATCAAAGGTAATTGGCAGATGCAACAGAAGCAAGATCAAGACATATAAGGCAATGATGTGCAAACGAAGATGCATACTCATCATCCTGCTATCCTTGAAGATATAAATGCCCAGACAATTAAAGAGGATCCAATGGAAGAAGCTACAAAGAGTAAAGGAAAGGCTACAATACCCAAACATCCTCCACTGGATTATAGTAACTTTCCACTGCTGGGGGCTACACCACTTAGAAATTCTTTTGAGATACTCAGTACAGAGGAGTAGAGAAGTGATAACATCATGCCTCCAGATAAAGGGGGAGGGGCAAGTACCTCTCAATAACCTGGTGCATATGGAATGTGAGAGACATTAATAAGAGGTACAAGTAAAAGGAGCTCGAGATTTGCCTCAAAAATGCCAAAATCTACTTAGCAGAATTAGTGGAGACAAGAGTTAAGCAACATAATGCATATAAGATTTTTAACAACATAGCCCCTGGTTGGGGATTCTATAATAACTATCAAAAGGCACTTAATGGTGGAATATGGTTAATATGGGATGAGCAAAGGTTCTCTGTGAACTTGTTACAAGTTACAGCCCAGCTGGTTCACTGCAAAGTTACAGCTATAATTATTGCAATTGAGCAACTGGTGACAATCATTTATGGCTTTAACACTGTGGAGAAAAGACTATCCTTATGAGTTGCACTGAATACACTAGGGCCTTCGATCAACCTCCCTTGGTTGGTGAGTGGAGACTTTAATGTTGTACTCTACTCCACATATATAGTAGGAGGAAACTGTCACGACCCAAACCGTAGGTCAGCGATGGGCACCCGATGTCTAACTCAACTGAGTACCAACGTAACATATCCTTCTTATCATACTATCATGGGTAAATGAACTGGAAATGCCGTCATAAGATAACTAAAATTAAATATAAGAGATTACTTAACATGGGATGACCTAACATGATATAGAAGATTATGCATGCGACATACGGGCATATAAGGCCGACATGATCATTTGTATACTCAAAACATAGGCCGACAAGGCCATACAAGTATCCATATACATGACATCTGTGTACAAGCCTCTACGAGTACATAAATGTCATAAAGTTTGAGATATGGACTTGCCATATCAATCAATACATGTCCAAATCATACTGACCATATAGGAAACTCCGGAGCAAGTGGAGTGCACCAACACCTTCCGCTGAGCTGATAGCCTACTAGGAGGACTCTCAACCTGTCTATCGGGACCTGCGGGCATGAAACGCAGTGTCCCCAAGCAAAAGGGATGTCAGTAAAAATAAAGTACCGAGTATGTAAGGCATGACAGTAGCATATAAAAGACATGAAAGAAACATGGAGTAAAGAACTCAAACTGTAATTTTGAATAGCTTTGTAAATCATGAAAAATTTATAATATCATGCATGCGTGTATAAATACCATACCATGCATATGTATATGCGTACATAACATATCAAGCCTCTAAGGTCATCCCGTCATATCATCTCAGGTACTGTGGGCAAAATCATCCACGTATACCAGCTGATCCGGTGGTGGTGCGTATATAACACCATAACCTTTTCCCATATCCCATATACATATTAATATACACGTATATAATGCCATCTGGTCATGGGTCAATGTACATGTATAAATGAATGCAATGTATAATAAAATAAGTCAGTAAGATTTCTCGGAATGTCATAAGATCAATATGCCTTCGGATAAACTTTAGCAACTTACGTATTTTTCTGATACCCATGAACAGAAGATATAATAATAGGACACATGGGGAATCAAGCACATAGGCACCCCTAGTACTTCTAAGAATAGAGTCATTTGTGAAAGTTGCGTGTTTGCTCGTTTCCTTTGTATCATATGGATCATGCCAAAAGGAAAGAAGGGATAGCCTTAACATACCTGTATGATCTCTTCCTTATTACTCAACCAAGCTCAACACAACTTCTTGCATCTACAACAAGTGAAATGATATTGCCGTTAACATATAATGTCATACCATCGTATTTGGCTAGTCGTATGGCTTAAGGAAAATTAGGCAGAATCTCCCCTATTTTTAATACATCCCAAAGACCACTAAGGGTCATAAATATTCCCCCAACAACAACTATAACCAACAATAACAACAACAATATAATTCAATATGAGTTTCTCCAATTATCTTAACAATCATATTGAGTGGCAAGCTCATTTTTACTCATAACAAGATATAAACTGAATCCAACTCTTATTCCATAAATTAGTTTACAACCTTTAGAACATCATACTTATATGTACTATATTATTTCTAGTTCAAAACATCGACAAAATGCCTTCCAAAATAACCTCATACGTCTGGCACCTTAATTTTTATCGCCAATCACTTGTTTTTCATATTTTCTTCTTCAATCAACTTAATTAACACCTAGAAAAGCTTAACAACAACAACCACAATATTATCAAATTATTTCTCACAATTTTCAGCCACCACAAACCATATATTTAGTCACAAAACAGTCCAACCAAAAAGACAACCATATCCCATATTCTTTACAGTGCTATCTTATTATTTTTCACTCAACCAACACAAGCAACACAAGATTAACCTTAGGCACAATCAAGAAGATATTATACATACCTTGTAAAGCAGCTACAACTTGAAACCCTATCTCAACTTAGCTCACAATAGCCCTCAATAGCAATATAACACCATAAAAGAGACTTAAGCTAATCTTCACTTCCAATCTCAAGTTTCGTATGCTTCTTTTACCAATTTACTTGATAAACATATAGACATGCATAACAATAGAAACCATATCATAATCAAGTTATTTTTCCCATTTTCCAGCCATTTATAGTTCATGGAAATAACCTTTCCAAAACAGTCCATTAAAACCCATAACATCTCAAACTATTTCAAGTCTTCTCTTGTAGTATTTTGCTCAAATAATGCAACCAACACACGAACAACTTCAAGTACATATAGTATGATTTTATACTCAACTTAAACAGTAGAAACAATACAAAATTTCAACCAAGCACAACCCACAACTATCCTCAATAACACCACAACACTATAGGTATTGTATTCTCTTCTTGAATCAACTTTTGGCTTTCAAGTTGGTGTGTAAACACCTGTAGTTCGCCTTGAAAATCTAATATATATGAAGGAGGGACTGATTATTACCTTAATAAATAAGAACAACACGAAATCTGAGGTTACTTACCTTTGAAGAACCCTCCAAAACAACCACAAGATGAAGAACTACGATCTAGCAAGTACCACGAGATTTCTAGCGTTGGATTCATGTTTTCCTCTTAGGTTCTCACCCTAGAATCATGGAGGAACCATTGGAGAGAATTTAGGAGGATTTAAGAACTATTTTGGACCAGCAAAATGAGTTAAAACGACGGATAATTGACTTTAATACAAGCTGAAAATTTTCCCCGACTTTGTGGGTCCCATGAGTGTTGCTTGCGCAGTCTTGTGAAAACGTGAATATCTCTTTACTCCGATATCATATCGATGAACGGTTAAATACGTTAGAAACTAGACTCAAAGACCTTCAATTTGATATATAATATATCCTAAAAAGACATTATACAACTTACGAAATATATTTCTCAAAGATTTTCATTACAAGACAAATCCTTAGTCGGTTTCTTTTTCCGCAACTTAAATTCGATTTTTTCCAAACTTTATATTTCATATACAAACATTATATATAGTCATATAATAACTTTAAACTCATTTAAATTATGATTAACAAGTCTCATATTCATCTTAACTTACTTAAGACTTCGGTAAACCTTTCTTATCCTTATAGAAGGACTTCGTCCCCTTTGAGCTTACATTAGATAATCCTATAGTGACAGTGATGTTTGAAGTACGGGGTGTAACAACATGTCCCCTTAGAAATATTTATCCCCGAATGATAACTTTTAAAGTCTTGCGAAAATGGGACGTAACATCATTAAGTCACTTTATATACTTTCAAAGAGGATCTCATTTTCAAGCTTACATAAATTGACTTACGACGTACTTTCACGTATAAAAATATGGGGTGTAACAGAAACCCAATCAGTGCTTCTGAGACCAAAGATTTTGAAGATTGTATACTCAACTTGAGACTAAATGAGCTGCATTGGAGTGGTCAATACTACACCTGGTCTAATAAACAACAGAGTCATGATAAAGTGTGTAGTAGAATTGATAGAGCATTGGGTAATGGAGATTGGATGCTATGCTGGGGCCACATTAAAGTGGAATATGATGTTCCATTCATTTAAGATCATTGTCCAATGTTACTTCACTTGAAAACTATAACCAAATCACCCAAGATTCCTTTTAGATTCTTCAACATTTGTACTGAACATAGCCAGTTTGAGTCACTTGTCAATAAGATGTGGCAAAAACAATTGGACAACAATCCTAAGAAGAATATATGGATGAAGCTGAAGAACCTTTGCTTAAGAAGCTCAATAAAGAGGAGTTTAGCTACATCACACAGAAGGTTTAGGTTACCAGACAACAAGTGAGAAGTATACAAGAACAACTAGCCCAACAATATACAAATGCCCCGGTGATAGAAGAAAAAGAAACAACTCATGACTTGGAAAAATGGTCCTTAATAGAGGATAGTGTGATGAGATAGAAATCTAGAATTAGATGGATCAGAATGGGCGATGCTAACACCAAGTATTTCACAGCAGTAATCAAGGAGAGAACAGTCAAGAACATATAATGGAGCTTAACACACTTACAGGAAATAAGATCACTGACTCAAAGGCTATTAGTGATGAATTATCACCTTCTATAAAAGCCTAACGGGGACATAAGCCAATGACCTGCTATCAACAGGTTGATCATTCGATAAGGACCAAAGTTGACTTATGACCAACAATTGGCATTGTGCAAGGAAGTTACAACTACTGAAATTTATGACAGCTTATGCTCAATTGGAGATGACAAGGCACATGAAGTGGATGGGTACAATGCAGCCTTTTTCAAGAAGATATGGCACATAACCAAGGAAGAGATAAACCAGGTTGTTTTAGCTTTCTTCACAACAGGGAAGCTATATAGAGCACTTAACTGTACCGCCCTCACATTGATACCTAAATATGAGAATCTTCTCACAGTAAAGGAATACAGGCTAATTGCCTGTTGCACAATCCTATATAAAATTATTTCAAAAGTTTTAGCATCAAGATTACAAAAAGTGATGCCTGATATTATTTGTGAAGCACTGGCAGGCTTCATACCAGGGAGGAAAATATGTGATAACATCATATTGGCTCATGAGCTAGTTCAAGCCTACAATAGGAAGCATGTGTCTCCTAAGTGTATGATCAAAATTAACCTTCAAAAAGCTCTATCTTGGTTAATGGTGAACCAACTGAGCCTTTCGATGCTACAAGGGGATTGAGACAAGGGGATCTCATGTCTTATTTCTTATTTGCTATAGTAATGGAGTATCTTAGTAGGAAATTGAACAACTTGAATAATGAAAAAACCTTCAGATTTCATCCAAAGTGTGCAAAGATGGGGATTATATATTTGTCCTTTGCAGATGATCTATTACTATTTGCTCATGGAGATATAGGGTCTGTACACCACCTTCATAAGTGTTTTCATCAATTCTCCTCTGCCTCAGGTTTACAAGCTAACCTAAACAAAAGCTCATTGTATTGTGGAGGAGTGATACAGGTAGAAAGGGACAAAATCTTGCAGCTGTTAGGATATGTCTATGGGGACCTACCTTTCAAGTACTTGGGTCTACCTTTCAAGTACTTGGGTGTACCTTTGTCAACTAAGAAGCTGAACATTGCACAATGGCAGCCTCTTATCCGGAAGATTGTCAAAAGAATCTCATCATGGACTGCTAGAAATCTATCCTCGCTGGAAGGATCCAACTGGTTAAATCAGTCATCTTTAGTATCCAAGTATATTGGTCTCAGCTTTTCATGATCCCTGCCAAGGTATTGGACATAATTGATGCATATTGTCGCAGCTATGTATGGTCAGGTGTTAATACTATATATAGAAAGGCTTTGATTGCTTGGAAAAATATATGTTCTCCTAAATCAGCAGGTGGACTTAACCTTATGAATCTACGGCTTTGGAACAAGTCAGCAGTGGTAAAAACCTATTGGGACTTAGCACATAAAACTGGCAGGTTATGGATTCGATAGATACATAGTTACTACATTAAGAGATATCAGTCTGCTAGTATGAAGGTGCCACAAAGTGCATGTTGGATGATTCGGAAGATTTTTGATGCAAGAGATATCATGCTGCACGTTGATTAATATGCTCCAGGGAAAAACTTGATTAAACAGACTTACTTGCAGCTTCTAGGTGATCTCCCAAAAATACCATGGAAATGCCTAATGTTCTCCAACGAAGCTAGACCTAGAGCAAGATTTACCATGTGGCTTCACTTGCATGGAAGGCTACTTGCTGTTGATAGATTAGCAAAATGGGGGCTCAATGTGAAACTAAAGTGTAGCCTCTGTCAAGAACACAATGAGACAAATGAACACCTCTTTGTTCAATGTAGAATCTCAAGGAAGATATGGGACAAGGTTCAGCTATGGGGAAAGAAGAATGCACTATTTCCAAATGCATGGAATCAATATCAACACTGGATTATTGAGAATGCCAAGGGGAAACCAACAGCTGCCCAGGTTTTCAAATTTTTATATACTAAAACACTGCAAGCTATTTGGATAGAAAGGAATCATATGATATTTTAGCAAACGAGCAAAGATTGGAGTGCCATTGCAAAAGAGATAGCCTTCATGTGTTGTGCTAGATCATCTGTTAGAACTAGGACCTATTTTCAGACTTGTATCTAGGTTGACAGATAGAGGTATGGATAATTTTCTTGTTTTCTTGTCCTTAGATAGTTAGTTGAGTTAACTAACTATAGCTTTGTAAAGTTTATCCTTGGTGATTAATAAAAATTTTAATTACCAAGAAAACAACAACTCTTTTAATTATCTCAAACATATATTTTGAATATTATTTACGTTGATTTTAAAACGATATGTCTTCATTATCGGGTACACGTGCAACTCGCGTACTCTAAGACTAGTATAATTAAAAGATGATAGGTTTGTGAGCTCCATATATGTGTAATGTCAAGTCTTCACATCATTGATAGCCTTTATTGACATTTCCTTTTCGTTAATATTAGAAAGAAAATTACATCTGCTTTTCATTCTCTTATTGATATGAGTATGAGTACCGTCATCAAAGTCGAACTTGTAAGCGACATAATTAATTCAGAAATTTGTTAGATGGTATTAGAATAACATACTTTACAAAGTTAATTGGTCATACAACACTGGAAATGCATTTGGTAACAAAACTAAGTTGTGCTGAACTTAAAATTTTTGCCAAAATTATGATGGGACAAAAATTAAAAGGGGTATTTCACATTTGTCAAATACACCTTAGGAATTTTTTGAATTTTTTTTTAAAAACGAACAGCAAGAAATGAAATTTTTTATTTTTTCATCTTTACAAGTTTCATTGACTCATTGTACAAGTCCTCCTAAAAATGTCTTTTTGTTTGTACCCTTCGCTAGTCAATTTCGATTTCTGAAATATAGAAATTACTACAAAACAGCATAAACTATGAGTAATTAGCATTTTGGATACAATAAAACTATAAAATTATTTTCTTGATATGGAAAAGGGCATATATTAGGAATAATCTCTGCACATACTACAATAAGATGTGCTCATTAAGGTTACTTTTATTTGACAAAGGTAATAATTTCATTTTATTTTCCCTCTTTTGAACTATTTCTTTCCTTACTGAAGTATAGATTAGGGAGTATGTGATTTTACTGTTTTCTTATCTTGATCCACATTGCCCGGAAATTTGATTGCAAATATCTGCCTGATATAGTCTATATATGCTTGTGTTAAAGTCTGCAGCTTCTTCCACATCTCATCTACTGTCGTAACAATGTTAATTACAGCAATGTTAATCGGACTATTTGCAGAAGTAATACTGAGGATACACTAAATGCTTTTATTAGGAGAGCTCTCCCAAATACTTCAGGAGGTACGTGAGGTAGAATCACATAATAAGATGTTGAGTGTCTTCGATTCAAAGATAACCAAACGATATAATTTAATTTGGTAAGTAGTTATATTCTTATAAGGTTATTCATTATCAGTACGATCGAGCACCTACCTTTTGCCTTACCACATTTATATCTACATGCAACACCAGATCCTCTATCTGCATCCAATTGTTTCTGCTAAAAAATCAGCATTTCTAAACCCCTAACATTTGAATGAATTCCACTGCTGTATAGTTCCTTGGTAGTGTATTTGGCATCTTTGTAACCTTGAGTCTGTGAGTCTAAAACACACATTGAGAGATCAAAATAAAACTGTAATAACTTTATTATTACAATGAGCATATACGACTAACGAAACAATAGAAAATATTTTTCAATAGGAACTGAACTCCTAGAAAATCAGGTGTAACATTTTTATCTTTTGTACGACTATCGTTACTGAATCTTTGCATACCTTGCCACTATCGTTTATGGAGATCTAAGATTCGTAATGAATCAATCCTTACTCCTTAGTTTCATTCAGTCATCACTGGAGAGCTTTTAGATCCCACCCTAATTAAAGCACATATTGTCCTACGAGGTGCTTTAATTAAAACACATATTTTTGACAAGGTGGGTTGCTCTGATGGTAAGCACCCTCCACTTCCAACCAAGAGGTTGTGAGTTCGAGTCATCCCAAGAGCAAGGTGGAGAGTTCTTGGAGGGAAGGATGCCGAAGGTCTAGGGGTTATTGTTGTTGTTGTATTGTCCTACGAGCTTCGAAGTTATTCACATTCTCATCTCCAAAGGAAGAAAAGATAAATGGATTTTCAAGTATCCAACATGATGTCATTTCTTTAGTTACATTTTACTGATATACTTATTCTTATGGAAGCTCAGAAATCTAGAATGTGAATTTGTTCTTAATTATTCAGCACTTATTTTGTCTTCCCGAGAAGCAACTTAACAACTAGCTTAGTAGTCGTTTAATAAGTCGCAAATGTCACAAAATGTACAGATGTATGACCCAATACCAGTTAATTTTCTTCATGACATAGTGGACAGAGATAAAGCTCTTTGTACTATCTAGCTTTCTGTCACTCTTCATATGAACCAATTCTTATCAAGAAATGTTTGATCCCAAACTTTTCACCTCATACTCTACAATTCCCATCTAGTTTAAACTTGTTAATGGTTTGCATTCGAACATTTTTAAAGGAATGGAGGATTGGTGTAAGCCACAATCAAAAACCTCAGTCTCTGCCAACCATTTAGCAGATAACTTAATCGCGTTTCTGTATGCTGTTAGCGTTAATTCGTGGCCTTTGTTGTTTAACCCAAAAATAGATTTCTCAGCCAAAGTCAATATCAAGAAAAAATTGGGTTATTAATAACCAAAATTTACTTCACTTTCTCGATAATTTGAAGAATAAGACAAATAATGGAAATAATTGACAAGGAAAGAAAATTCGAAATAGATAATCTCTCCTAGAATTGCGGTTAGAACATATGAATAAAGTAAAGAATAATTGCATATATTCAATAAAAATCAGATATCATTACAAATGAGAACTAGCCTCTTATATAGGAGTATGTAATTATAACAGTTCGCTTAATAAATCTGAGCTTGTTACAACAACAACAACAACAACCCAGTATAATCCCACTAGTGGGGTCTGGGGAGGGTAGTGTGTACGCAGACCTTACCCCTACCCTGGGGTAGAGAGGCTGTTTCCAATAGACCCTCGGCATCCTTCCCTCCAAGAACTCCCCACCTTGCTCTTGGGGTGACTCGAACTCACAACCTCTTGGTTGGAAGTGGAGGGTGCTTACCATCAGAGCAACCCACCTTGTCTAATGACATTAATTATTTTGATTACCCGTTACCATATATAATTGTAAATGAAGCACTTATGACTGATATATACTACTCAACTCCCTCTGTTGATTGAGGGCTTTTTCTCTCAAATCGTGAGAGTGTTTCCTCCAAGTGGGGTATTCATAAAAAAAGAAAACTACCAAATAAGCAGATAACTACCTCCACCCATGAATTTTTCATCCTCGTTCACAAGCATCTTCCTCTTTAATTACTCAGAAACGGCCACTTTAATCTTATTTACACACTACCTCCTATAATATTTATGTTTCTCCTTTGAAAAACAGAACAAGTATATTCAATACTATAAACTATATCTGCAGTACATCAGAAAACGAATTGTGCAAGTCCAACTCCAACTCCAACTGGAGTTTATGACTGTGAAATTATGGCGGATGACATTACCGAACGGTTACATAAAGTTGTGCTTAATGAAGAGGAGAAGAAAGCTGTATCAATTAACTTTCTGGATATTCAACCAAGTATGAACGATTGCGAAGTAAGCTTGTTGGGTAAGGCAATCTCTGATCTAAAAGTAAATTTTAATGGAGTTAATAATGCGATGCCTTTAGTTTGGGGAAATTCAATGGGTTTGCAGATTAAAGAAGTTGGATGAAATTTCTTCCAATTCATCTTCAAAAATAAGGAGAGTATGGAAAAAGTATGTTTTGGTGCACCACGGTTATATGATATATACCTCCTTAATGTTTATCCATGGGAACCAGGTTTGAAAAGCGACTCACCGGTTTTCAACGTGCGCAACATGTGGATCCAAGTTTGGAATATTCCTCTTCACCGGATGTCTATGGACGTGGGACGTAAAATCGGGCAAGCTCTAGGAGGGGCAATCGACATTGTAATTCCAGAGAACGGAAGCGGAGAAGGAGCACACATAAGACTTAAGGTTATGATGAATATTAATAAACCAATACTATGGGAAAACTGATAACTTTGGGTCTCGAAACAGTATGGGTTGAAATACGTTATGAAAACCTTCCTTATGTTTGCTTCTATTGTGGTATGTTTGGCCATAATGATAAAACATGTGTGCAAAAAGAGAAAGATATAAGAATGGGTAACATAAAAAAAGATCAGTTTGGAACATGGCTTAGGGCAGACAGTTATGGGTTTTCATCCGAAAATATCAGGCGCCAAGGAGGCACCAGAAACAATGAAAGAAACACTTGGGTTAGGAATGAAACAATTAAAATAGCTGAAAAGAAAAGAGATGCAGGAACTAGTAGAAACCTTTTAAACTTGGAAGAAGGGGCAGACTCAACTGATTCACAATATGGAAAAGGAATGGATGATACGCTGGGCGTCGAGCAATATAATTCAATGGGGAAACAAACTATCAAATTGGAAGAGAATAATACTAGAACACAAACTAAAACAGATTATACACTCCAGTTGGATCAAATGGATGCGACAAACTACGGTTTGGGTGAGAAACAATCTGTTGGAGAGGATTATGTTGATGGGAAGGGTGTGAAGACATTGTAAAACAGGAAGGGTTGGAATCAAAAGTTTCGCAACAACTATCAAGTGAAGTGCCTTTTTTTTACGATACTACTTGAGACGAGAGGCGATAATTTATTATCTGCTTGTGATGACCCGATAGGTCATTTATAGTTTTAACCCTGAATTTTGTGTTTCGAAACATTGATTAGCTCCGTTTAGTCTTCCTCGATTTGCGTGCACAGTCTGTGTCTTTTTTCCGGAAGGGTTTTATGTGAAAATGTGACAAAAATGTGAAACCATATCTTAAAACTCACTTGAGTTGACTTCGGTCAACATTTTGAGAAACACATACTCGGATCAGTATTTTGATGGTCCCGGTGGGTCCGTGTCATAGTTTGGGACTCGGGCGTATGCCCAGAATCGAATTCGGAAGTCCCTAACTAGAATTATCACAATTTATTGAAAACTAGAAACTTAAAGTTTTAAAGTATTAATAAGTTTGACCGAAGTTTGACTTTATTACTACTGGCTCCGGATTTTGGTTCCGAAACTTGATGTAAGTTCATTACTGTAATTATGACTTGTCTGCAATATTTGGTATAAACGGAGTTAATTTGACGTGATTCAGACGCCCTGTTGTTAAAATGTAAGTTCTTAATTTTCTTTAAAAAATTCATTCATTTTGGTGTCTGATTCGTAGTTCTAGGTGTTATTTTGGTATTTTGATTGCGCGAGCGAGATCGTATGATATTTTTGGACTTGTTTGCATGTTTGGTTTGGAGCCCCGAGGACTCGAGTGAGTTTCGGATTGGCTTCAGAGTGGTTTGGACTTAAGAAAAATAGTTGGTGAAAACTTGGTTCTGGTGTAGCCTCTGATCTCGCAATTGCGGGGTCAATGTTCACATTTGCAAACTTTTAAATCCTTATCAGGTTCGCATTTGCAAACCACTTCCTCGCATTTACGAAGAATAACTGGGTCAGTAAGGGATCACATTTGTGATCAAGGGATCGCATTTGCGGAGGGCCAAAGTTCGCAATTGCGAACAAATCATCGCAAAAGCGAGATGGAGCTTCTTCGCATTTGAGAAGTATGTATCGCATTTGCGGGGTTCGCAAATGTGAACCCCAAGTCGCAATTGCGACATCTGCATCTGGTCAAAAGCTGAGATAGACGGGATTTTAGCTCATTCTCTCAAATTCTTAACCCTAAACATCCTAGACGCGATTTTTCCAAGAGTTTTTCTTCCTCAATTAATTGATAAGTGGTTCTAATCTACTCCCTTTCAATTATTCATTATGTTCCATAAGATTTCAACCTTAAATCTAGGATTTCCACGGTAGAAATTAAGGATTCGGGTAGAATTAAGGATTTTCGTAAAATTAAAATTTAGACCTCAAATTGAGGTCGTATTTCGAATTAAATTACATAACCGGGCTCGAGGGTGAATGTGTGATCGAGTTTTGGTCCAAACCTCGGGTTTTGACCAAGCGGGCCCATGGGTTGACTTTTGTTGAGTTTTTCAATAATGATCTAAATTTAACCTCCTTCATTTGTGGGTAATTTCTAAGGATTATTTTTAATGGTTTGGTTGATAATTTGCTAGATTTCGTTGGTTCGGAGGTTTGTTCGAAAGACAAGGTCGTAGTTGAATTTTGAATTGGTTGCGGAGGGAGGTAAGTGTCGTGGCTAACCTTGACTTGAGGGATTAAGACTTATTTTGTCTATCTGCTACGTGTTTAATGTATGGGTACAACGTATATATGAGGTGACGAGTACTTATGCATTGTTGTTGGGTTAAAGCATACAGTAGAACTTGTTTCTTTATGATTTATTGCCTCTTAAATTATGACATCCATGCTTTAATTAGATTATTACTTATTTGATCGTTCCTTCCGTATTTATGGATTTATTGTGATAGTTGAGTATTTAGGAAGTTGAGGTTTGGTATCTTGGAAGCATTATTGACGTAAAGTACATCTGTTGCATTATTTATCTCTCAAAATTTTATATTCATTACTACATCGTAAGGGAGAGTGTTAAAGCACGAAGGGTGATGTCGTGCCATTTTATTACTTCATTTATTGATTAATACATTGTGAGGAGGAGAGATAAAGCACGAAAGGTGATGCCATGTCATCTATATCAATTATTCATTATTACATGGGCAACTCGAGAATAAAAGTACGAAAGGTGATGTCGTGCCATTTTATTCTACTTATGTCATCATTTCATGGTAAGTTGAGTATAAATGCATGAAGGGTGATGCCGTGCCATCTTTATTCCGTATGTTTATCCGTCTTTATTGGTTGATGATTTATTTGACTGCCTTGTGTTGTCATTTCTGTTGTAGTGATCGTATCTTGTCCCTCTTTTGCATGTCCCCTCCCAACTGTACATATTAAATCTCTATTTGTTGTTGTGTCGTACATATTTCTATGTTTGTACAGGTTTAATTACATGAGTGTCCTGTCATAGCCTCGTCACACCTCGTCGAGGTTAGGCTCGACACTTACGGAGTACATTGGGTCGGTTGTACTCATACTACACTCTGCACTTCTTGTGCAGATTTTGGTACTGGTCCCAGCTGTACATGAGGTGCACTAGCTCGGATTATCATATTCGGAGACTTGAGGTAGATCTGCTGACGTCCTCAGACCTTAAAGTCCCCTTCCTCTTTCCTCTTTTAGTGTTCATTTCATTCGAATATTTGTATTTATTTCAGACTCTATTTATAGAACTTCTAATAGCTCGTCTACTTATGACACCAGATTCGGGATGTATTAGATATTTAAGATGTTATGGTTTTCCGCACTTTACTTCAGAACTCATTTCATTTATTTCGGTTTCTTCATAATTATTTAATTTGAACTATTAAAAAAAGATAAACCGTTCTAACGTTGGCTTGCCTAGCAAGTGAAATGTTAGGAGTCATCACGGTCCCGAGGGTGGGATTTCCGAGTAGTCATAGAGCAAACTGCAATTGTTGCCGCTTCTTCAACTGATGGCATCGAAAAGATGAAAACGAGCAATGCACAAGGTAGTGAAAATAAGGTTTGTGTGGAATCCCTCTTGAATAATAATATGTCCAATGCTCATCTTACAAAGAATTTTTCAGATATTGATAAATTAGCTGCATCTCTATAACATGAATTTTAATGTGAATGAGCAAGGAAAAAAATTAAACAAACAGTTGAAACGCTTGGCTAGGAAGAATACTTATTCTGATGGAAGCCAAGGAGAAAATCAAATAGGTATAAATGAGAAAAATCTTATGGATGTTACTGTGATAGAGGAGTTGGTATAGGATAAAAGAAAGGGAACTACTTTATTAGCAACTGACATGGAACCAAAAAACTAAAGCAAGTGGTGGAGCGGGAAGCCAGCCCGAAATGGCTTCCTTCAACAA
>AWOL01S0009443.1:274315-288951 GCA_000715115.1 Nicotiana otophora | reverse complement strand
GGGGGGGGGGGGGGGGGAGGGTCCTTGATAGTTCCCTTTCTGAAGGAAACAATGAGGCTCCACTCCCCAAACTTGGTGTTCTTATGTGAAACAAAAAATAGAGTTGCTAGAGTTCAAAGGTTACAAAGACAAATTGGAATAGCTAACTTTCAAGTAGTTGATCATGTTGATTGTCGGGTGGTTTGTGCTTGCTTTGGTCTGATGATATTCAGGTTCGTCATTTTTCTTCATCTAGTTACTTTATTGAAATTTTAATTAATGATAGCGATCATGAATGTGAATATTGGTGTATTTTTCTTTATCTAAGTACTCATAGAGTTATTAGAAGAAGACAATTTGATGAACTCGTAACTAAATCTACTAAATGGGGTTCCTCTTGGATTATTGTTGGTGATTTTAATGATATAATTGACGAGACGGAAAAAATTGGAGGACGGACTAGAGAATCTTGGTCCTTTAATGATTTTAAAAATTTTATTTGGAAATTAAATGGAATTGATTTAGGTTATAAAGGAAAGCCATGGACTTGGTGGTGTTATAGGGAAAATGAGGGTGTGATTCAGTAACGACTTGATAAAGCTTTAGGATCTCCTAACTGGAGAGCTAAATTTGATAATACAAATGTATCCATATTGAAACTGAAGCTTCAGATCACATGGCTCTTATTATTTCTACCCAAACTAGTCTTTTAAGAAAAAAAGAAAAGATTTTATTTTGATAAAAGATGGTGTGACAAGGAGGAAATAACTGGCATGATTCAGAGAGCTTGGAATATTAATAATGTTAATGGCTTTGAACAATCTAAGTTTTATTTCAAATTAAAAAATTGTAAACGTTCTTTAGTTGCTTGGTTAAGGGGTGGTAATGGAAATTCTAGAAAAAAAATCTTAGGTATAAAAATTTGATTGGAAGTTAGAAAAATCCGGGTGGGCTTGATATAAATAAACTAAAAATGCTAAGAAAAGATTTAGGCCAAGCATACAAGGATGAAGAGATTTATTGGAAACAGAAATCTCGAGCTTTATGGTTGAAAGAGGGAGATAAGAATACATATTTTTTTCATATGTCTACTATCGAGAGAATAAGGAGAAATACCATTAAGGGTTTTCAAAGATGATGGTCACTGGATTTCAGATCAAATAGGTATTGTGGAAATGGTAGAATTTTGTTATAATAATCTGTTTAAATCTACTGGACCATCAGATCTTGAGCATATTATTCCTTATGTGCCCATTTCTATTAATGAGTCAATGAATAGAAGACTAATACGAAATGTAGAGGATTAGAACTCAAACATTCTCTTTTGGCTAACTTCATAAAAGCCAAATATTGTAGTAGAAGTCATCCAGCAAAGAAAAAAGTGACCAATAAAGATTCTCAATTATGGAAACACATGCTTCTTCTCAGAGATAAAGTTGAAGCAAGAATGGTTTGGAAGATTAATACTGGTGAGAGCAATTTCTGGTGGGATAACTGGCTTGAAAAGGGAGCTTTGCCAGATTAATTCCTTACAGTGGCAGAAGTTCCAAAAGGCTAGTCAAGGACTACATCATAAATGGTATATGGAACATTGACAGACTCAGGTTGGTAGTACCAGAGGACATGGTTCAGCAAATAATTCTAATTGACATAGGAAAACATGATCGAAGTAACTATGCAATGTGGATGGATTCTTCTGATGGACACTACTCCAACAAATCAGCATGGCATATCATCAGATAGAGTAGCCAGAAGAACCTTGAGTTGAACAAAATATGGCACAAATCCATTCCTTTCAAAATTTCCTTCTTGGCTTGGAGGTTATACAAAGGGAAGCTACCCTTTAATTAAGTCATCAACATGTTCAACAGGTCTAGCAATCCAATAAGATCCAAGTGCTATTGTTGCAATAACACACAGAGTGACTCTATGCAACACTCATTCATTGAGGGTGAAGTTGCTACATATATATGAAAATACTTTGGGACTCCACTTGGAATTACTCATCAACATTAGAATGTTAAGAGAGTTTTCAATATATGGTGGGAGCTTAAACCCAAAAATGATTGTTCCACTTTGCGATCATTATGCGATCCGCAGAGTGATTCTGCGACCGCATAGTGGTCGCAGAAATGACCATTTTTCGATAAAATTTTCCTTTATACTTCGGTGCATTGTTCAACCCAAAAAGTCCGAGCCACCCAACCTTTGTACTAATTGATTTACCTCGGCACCACCCAATCTTAATTTCCTTAGTAAAATTTCTCCAGGATCGTTACACATAAGTCAACATCCGGTCAACCTTTTCAACTTAAGCTTCCAACATGAAATTCATTCTTCCAAGCTAACTCCGAAATACCTTAAAACCAAAATCGACAATTCACACAAGTCATAATACCTCGTAGAAAGTTATTCAAGACTTCAAATAGTTGAAAGGAGCGTAAATGCTCAAAACGACCGGTCGGGTCGTTACAATTCTTTAATCTTCTGTTCAGCTGATACTCAAAGTGCTAGGACTATTGTAGATATATTAAAGTTATATGCAAAATGTTCTGATCAAGTTATTAATGTGGAAAAATCTGCCATTTATTTTAGTAAGAATACCATTTAGGTTGAGAAAGAGGATATTTTTTCAGTATTGGGACAAAGCCAAGGAAATCAAATGGGTATGTACCTCGGATTACCAGCTGTGATATGAAGATCTAAGAAAAAAATATTGGATTATATTAAGGATAGAGTGCGTACTAAGATTAAAGATGGAAAGGAATGTTTCTAAGTCCGGCGGGGAAAGAAGTTATGTTAAAAGCAGTTTTAACAACTGTACCTACATATGCTTTATCTTGTTTTCAACTTCCGGATGGGTTATGTGAGGAAATTACTTCTATATTATCAAATTTTTGGTGGAGCCAAGGGGATGGAACTAAGAAAATTTACTTTGAGAGATGTGATAAATTATGTGAACCTAAATATAGAGGAGGTCTGGGTTTTAGGGATATTAAGGTTTTTAATCAAGCAATGTTAGCTAAAATGGCATGGCGAATTTTAACTAATCCAGATTTACTTCTTTCGCGCGTCCAACAAAGTAAATACTTTCCTAATAACTCCTTCTTGAATACTACAATATCTTCATCATAGTCATGGATTTGGAGAAGTATTATTTGGGGTAGAGAATTACTAGAAAAGAGATTAAGATGGAAAGTTGCTAATGGGGCGAATGTTTATATTTGGAGAGATTCTTGGATTCCAAATGCTACAAATTTTAGACCTTATAGAAGTATTGTTAACGATAACTTTGACCTAAAAGTGACTGAGCTTATAAATTTAGAATATGGGACTTGAAAATTGGGAGAATTAAATAGACTTTTTTGTGAAGATGATATAAATGCTATTTTGACAATTCCTTTATCTACCACTACTTCTAGAGATAAATTAATATGGCACTATACCAAATTCGATAACTATGAAGTTAGATCTGGTTATTATACTGCAAAAAATATAGGCAAACAAGGTGAGAATAGTAGGAATATTGCTTAATATAGCTGTCATTCTTTCCCTAAAGTTTTTTGGAACTATTTATGGGCTATGAATATTAAAAATAAGCATAAACATTTCCTTAGAAGATGTGTGCTTAACACTTTACCTGTGAGTATTATTCTTAGAAAGAGAATGAATCAAGTTAATGGTGCATGTAAAAGATGTGGCTTAGAAAATGAAATTGTAGAACATATGCTTTTTAATTGTCTTGAATCTAAAACAATATAGAAACTGAGCCCTGTTAATTGGAAGGACATTGATGGTATAACTGATTTCTCTATATGGTGGAATGATAAGATTAAGAAGCCAAATAATTATTCTGATTTTGCTATGGTGTTAAATTTGTCTGTAATCATCATGTGGCATATTTGGAAAGCTAGAAATCTTTGATAATTTAGTAATGAAAAAAGTGAACCTCCTGATATCGTTGAAAAAACATTGTTTGAATATAATGAATTCACAGAAATAAGGTTTGCTAACTCACCAAATGGTACTTTACAAGAAAGTTATGAATCTTCACTAACTATGCCCGAATATGGGATTTGTTTATTTGTAGATGCATCAAACGATCCGTCCTGTTGTTTTGAGAGTTATAGCCCCGATCCCCTGTTTACTGCTTTTTCCGTATCTTTTTTTGCTTATGTGACTTACCGGGAGGTTGTTGTTGTTGTTGTATCGAAGTGAATTGGGACACTTAGTCCCTAAACGGAAGCTTAAGTCTTAGGATTTTGACTGTAGTTGGAACTGTGTGAAGACGACTCCGAAAGAGAGTTTCTTCGATTCTGTTAACTCCGTTGGGTGATTTTGGACTTAGGAACATGTCCGGACTGTAAATTGGTGGTCCGTAGCTGATTTAGGCTTGAATTGGTGAAAATTAAATTTTTGAAAATTTTGACCGACAGTGGACTTTTTGATATCGGGATAGGATTCCGATTTCGGAGGTTGGAGTAGGTCCGTAATGTCAATTATGACTTGTGTGAAAAATTTGAGGTCAATCAGACGTGATTTGATAGGTTTTAGCATCGGTTGTAGAAGTTTGAAGTTTTACAGTTCATTAAGTTTGAATCAGAGGGTGATTCGTACTTTATTGTTGTTTGATGTGATTGAGGGCTCGACTAAGTTCGTATGGTATTTTAGGACTTGTTGGTATGTTTAGTTGAGGTCTCGGAGGCCTCGGATGTATTTTGGATGCTTAACAGATGAATAATTGGACTTGTGTATTTGCTGAAGTTTCTGGTTTCTAGTGTTTTCACACTTGCGGTGGGGAGACCGCAGGTGCAGACTCGCACGTGCAGAAGATGGAGCGCAGAAGTGGACGGGGCCTGGAGTGTGAGGTTTCGCAAAAGTGAAAGATATTCACAGGAGCGGGCGTGCAGGTGCGGCCCCTTGCTCGCATATGCGGACCCATCCCCTTAAGTCATTTCGGCACATGCGACGGATTTTTTGCAAGTGCGACTGGTGGTCCGCAGATGCGGAATCGCTGGGCAGAAAAGATCAATTTCGAAGGTTTGATCTCATTTTTATTTTGGGTCTTTGAGAGCTCGGATTGAGACGATAATTTGGGAGATTTTAGAGGAAGCTTTTGGGTAACGATTCTTAAGCCATTTATGGTTATATTCCACTAATCTATCACTAATTTTATCTTTTAATTTTGGATTTGGGTGGAAAATTTGGGGAAAATGGGAAGAAGTTCTTCAACTAAGGTTTTGGGTTTTGATTGGAATTTTGATATCGGATTTGGATAATTTTGGTACGAGTGTACTCGTGAGCGAATGAGTGTTCATATTTTGTGACTTTTACCCGATTTTGAGACGTGGGCCCGGGTCGACTTTTTGGGACGATTTTCTAATTTCTTGCTTCAGCTTTGATTTCATTAATTAGATTAGTTTCTTATAGTTGTATTTATGGTATGTAGTTGATTTTGGCTAGATTTGGGCCATTCTGAGTTGGATATTCGTGGAAAAGGCATTGTTATCGATTGATTGTGCTTGGTTCGAAGTAAGTCGCTTGCCTAACCTTGTGTGGGGGAAATCCCCTTAGGATTTGGTACTGTTTTGATATGTGAGCACCGTGTACGTGAGATGACGAGTATGTACACGGGTTATTTGTTGTAAAACCCGGTTTATTTTACTGAGTAGCAGCCTATTTTTCCTTTAATTTGAGTTATACTGTTTAAATGAGTATTAGTCTGTTTTCATTCTTAATTAAGCTATTCCAATATGTGTAGTTATCCTGTTTAGTCTAATATCGCATGTCTACGTGCTTTAACTGCTTATTTGAACTCTATGAAGCATGTCTAGTTGATTTTATGCCTTTTTCTTGTTCTTTATCAGTATAACTGTAGAAATTTTGCTGTTAACTGTTGTATTTATCGGTTTGAGCTGTGTGTTTACTTTTGAGACTACGAGGTGATTTTTTGGGAGTTCTCCCTACACATTTACTTTTGAGACTACGAGGTAGTTCTTCGGGAGTTCTCCCTGCACATTTACTTTTGAGACTACGAGGCGGTTACTCGAGAGCTCTCCCTGCACATTTACTTTTGAGACTACAAGGCAGTTCCTCGGAAGTTCTCCCTGCACATTTACATTTGAGAATACGAGGCGATACCTCTGGAGTTCTCCCTGCATATTTACTTTTGAGACTGCGAGGCGGTATCTCGGGAGTTCTCACTGTATATTTATTTTGGGACTACGAGACGGTATCTCAGGAGATCCCCTACTATTTACCCCTGTGTGTTGTACTGTTGCCTTGCTGTGTTTTCTTTTGTTAAATTCCAGTCTCTTATTATACTGTATATTCTCTTGCCTTATTTATTATTTACCAGTGGGCCTGATCTGACCTCGTCACTACTTGACCGAAGTTAGGCTTGACACTTACTAGATACCATTGTGGTGTACTCATGCTATTCTTCTGCACATGTTTCGTGTGCAGATTCAGGTACTTCTTATCAGCCCCGCTACTAGCTGAGAGTGCTTGCTGTTGTAAGGAGACTTCAAGGTACTGCCCCGTCCGCAGACCTCGGAGTCCCCCTCTATTCTCTCCTATGTCATTTACCTTCCGTACTTCTTTTGTTAGACTCTGGTGTATAGAGATACTAGTTTCCTTCTGTAGCTTGTGACTTATGACGTTCCGAGTTTTGGAAAGACTGTGTATTTATAGAGTATTGGTTATTGTACATGCCGATCGGCATTGTTACTAGTTATTCAGTTATCCACTGTTGTTGGGTGCCAAGTTTTACTTTTGTTTTGTTATTTTCCGCAATTTGTTAGGCTTTCCTATGGCTGTCCAACGGGACGGGATAATATTTAGCCGGGATGGTGGCGGGCCGAGACGGGACAAACGGGACAAAACAGTAGGCCCATCCCGTCCCGCTAACAAACGGGACGAGACGGGACGGATGGTAGGCCCATCCCGTCCCGCTAATAAACGGGACGAGACGGGACGGGTTCGCGGCCCTTAAGTGCCGTTTTAAAAAAAAAATTATTTAAGCATTGAGTTTGAAAACCGCTATTCTTTTGACAATGACTAAGTTTTTAAAGTTTGCAACAACTAGTTTTTTGACTTATTTAATAAACTTAAAAATTAAACGAAAATTAGGAAACTAAGTAAAGAATTATAAAATATTAAAAAAAAGACTTGTAATGAAATATTCTAGTAATTATAAATTTATAATAGAGTTATAATTTATTTATAATTTACTTAATATAATTTCAAGCCATTAAGTAACTAAGTAAGAGTGTAAGACAATTCATAAAACAAATTCAACGCTTAGAGCCTTTTATTTTATTAATAGAACTTTCAAATCTCACATACAAATATAATTCTTTTGAAGAGCACCTAATCTACGTAGCCACCTTCTAGGAAGGGTTCTGTTTGAACTAGGCCTCTTAGTAGCCAATTACAAATTATCATACTAATATTTATAAGCTCTTATATAACTTCGTTGTAACTTATCTATAATTTCTCTTGGACATTGTTCTGGAATTGACAATATTGATTGATGTTCCATGAGTTCCATGCCGTCATAGCTTCTAGTGCTAAGTGTCTTATTGTATTTTTCTTCTTCCCTAGTTTTACCACCTGTTATTTCCATAGGTTTATATTTATCAAACATTGATCTAACATAAGAATATATGTTAGCTTGGCAGTCTTTGAGAGATGGTTGTTCATTTTCTTGAATTGCTAAATTCTCATAAATTTTATGAACAAGTCCATATGCACCTCTTAATTTTAAAGATGGGTTAAGTATAGTAGAAATTAAATAAACTCGGGGAATAGGAAAAAAATACTTTTTAAATTTTGCAATCATTTCATTAATGGCCGATGCATAAGTTGGATTAATTTTGCAATTATTTCATTAAGCTAGTTGCAACAGTTGTGTTAGCACTTAGCAGAAGCATTATCTAAGGTGATAGTTAAAACTTTATCAACGAGTCCATAAAAATCAACAATTTATAGAACAATGGTTTCAATATATGCTCCAGTGTGTTTTGAATCAACAAATTTATAACTAATAATACGTTTTTGCATGTTTCAGTGATGATCAACCCAATGACATGTAACAGTTAAATAATCACAACCATTAGGACTACGACCTATATCAAATGTGATAGACACTTTACAATCTAAGTGAAACAATACACAACGAATATACTGAAGATATTCAGTTTGAAATTTAAAAACATCATTTCTAACCGTAGTATTAGGAAAATCTTGAAAAGCAGGATTATAAGTTTTTTGTATATAATGCACACAAAAAATAGGACGCGGGATAGGCGGGACGGGACGGGACGGGATAAGACGGGACGGGACAGGCGGGACGGGACGGGACGAGACGGGACAAACAGGACGAAATGGCCATCCTGTCCCATCCCGTGTCCCATTTAACATGGGCCCATCCCGTTTAGAATTTAGTGGGACGGGACGGGACGGGACAAGACGCGGGACGGGACGGGACAGCCTGTCCTGTTGGACAGCCTTAGGCTTACCTAGTCGTAGAGACTAGGTCCCGTCATGACGTTATACGGAGGGAGTTTGGGTCGTGACAAGTTGGTATCAGAGCTATAGGTTCATAGGTGTCGTGAGTTACAAGCCGATTTATTAGAGTCTCGCTGATCGGTACAGAGACGTCTGTACTTATCTTCGGGAGGCTATGGAACTGTTAGGAAAATTTACGCTCCTTGATTCCTTGTCGTGCCAAAATTGTTGACTTCAAAATTCTAAATTTTTGTATTCTATTCTCTCACAGATGGTGAAGACACGTACAGGCGAATCTGATGACCAGGAACCCGCACCCCCTGCTAGAGCCGCGAGAGGCCGGGGCCGGGGTGGAGGCCGAGAACGTCCACGCGGTGCAGCCAGAGCACCCACACGAGCTGCTACAGAGGATCCCCCAGTAGCTCCAGCTGGAGGGCAGACACTTGAGATACATGTTGCTGCACCAGTCCTCTAGGAGACTCTAACCCAGTTTCTGAGCATGTTCAGCACCTTAGCTCAGGCTGGATTGATTCCACTTGCACCTGCCATATTTCAGGCCAGGGGAGGAGCACAGTCTCCCGTCACCGGTACCCTAGAGCAGCGAGTTTAGGTAGACCAGGATCCGGAGATCATACCAGTGCAACCGGTAGCTCCATCTCAGCCCGAGGTTAGGGCAGCAGTTTCTGAGGCGGAGCAGCTCAGACTTGAGAGGTACAAGAAGTACCACCCTCCTACCTTCAGTGGATTGGCGTCAGAGGATGCCCAGGGTTTTCTGGAGGAGTGTCACCGTATTCTCCGTACTATGGGTGTAGCAGAGTTAAGTGGGGTTTCCTTTACTCCATTCCAGCTTAGAAGAGTAGCCTATCAGTGGTGGCGTGCTTATGAGTTGAGTAGTCCGGCTGAGGCAACTTAACTTACATGGACTCAGTTCTTAGATATGTTTTTGAGAGAGTATGTACCTTAGAGCCTCAGGGACACATGGTGCGCGGAGTTTGTGCAGTTGCGCCAGGGTGCTATGACTGTGTCAGAGTATGCAGTTCATTTTACTGATTTGGGTCGACATGCACCGGCCTTGGTTGACACAGTTCGAGAGAGAGTTTGCCGTTTTATTGAGGGACTCCACCCCAGTATCCGGATTAGTATGGCCAAGGAGTTGGAGATGGATATTTCTTATTAGTAGGCTGTGAGTGTTGCCAGGAGATTGGAGGGCATGCTTGCCCAGGATAGAGAGGAAAGGGGGCCCAAGAGGTTTCGAGAGTCTGGCACTTACAGCGGTACTCGTACCCTAGCTGCAGTTCGACATGGTAGGGGTTTATATGAGTCACCCCGTTTATTCAGCTCTTCCAGCCGCCAGTGGTGTTCCAGCCCCTTCTAGACCCCAGGAGCCTTATTATGCACCGCCAGTGTCTAGTGTGCTTCCTGCACGGGGTGCTTTTAGCGGTCAGTCTAGCAGACCTGGCCCGAGCCAGTCACAACAGCCACGCTCTCCGAGATCTTATTTTGAGAGTGGTGACACCCGCTATATGGTGAGAGATTGCCCCAGATTTAGGAGGGATACACCTCTACAGACTTCTCAGCCACCGCGTGCTCCACCGGGTCCTCAAGTTATGATTCCAGCACCAGCTACCGCCCCACCTGCTCAACCAGCTCGAGGCGGAGGTCGGGAAGGTCGAGGTCGCCCTAGAGGGGGAGGCCAGGCCATATATTATGCTCTTCTAGCTCGTACAGAGGCAGTTGCTTCCGACTCTGTCATAACAGGTATTGTTCCGATCTGTCATAGAGACACGTCAGTCTTATTTTATCCAGGCTCTACATATTCCTATGTGTCCTCTTATTTGGCCCCATATTTGGGCGTATCTCGGGACTCCTTGAGTTCCCCCGTTTATGTGTCTATTCCTGTGGGAGATTCTCTTGTTGTGGACCGTATGTATCGGTCGTGTTTGATTGCTCTTAGTGATTTTGAGACCAGAGCCGATTTATTATTGCTCAGTATGGTAGACTTTAATGTTATCTTGGGCATGGACTAGTTGTCGCCCCATTATGCTATTCTTGATTGTCACGCTAAGACCGTGACACTGGCTATACCAGGTTTGTTGTGATTAGAGTAGAGGGGTACCTTAGAGTATACTCCCAGCAGAGTTATTTCATTTCTTAAAGCTCAACGAATGGTTGAGAAGGGGTATGACGCGTATCTAGCTTATGTGAGAGATGTCAGTATTGATACCCCTACAATTGAGTCAGTCCCAGTAGTGAGGGATTTTCCAGATGTGTTTCCAGTTAATCTTCCGGACATGCCGCCCGGGAGAGATATTGATTTTGGAATTGATTTGTTGCCGGGTACTCAACCCATCTCTATTCCTCCATATCGTATGGCTCCTCTTGAGTTGAAGGAGTTGGAGGAACAGTTACATGAATTGCTTGATAAAGGGCTTCATTCGGCCCAGTATGTCACCTTGGGGTGCTTTTGACTTCAGACTTTGAGAGAAAAGAAGTTATATGCAAAATTTCCAAAGTGTGAGTTTTGGCTAAACTCAGTGGCATTCTTGGGTCATGTAGTATCGAGTGATAGGATCAAGGTGGATCTGAAGAAGGTGGAAGCAGTACAGAGTTGGCCTAGACCATCATCAGCTATGGAGATCCGGAGTTTTCTTAGTTTGGCGGGGTATTACCATCGTTTTGTAGAGGGATTCTCATCTATTGTAACACCTATGACCAGGCTGACCCAGAAGGGTGCCCCGTTCAGGTGGACAAAGGAGTGTGAGGAGAGCTTTCAGAAGCTAAAGATAACTTTGACTACATACCAGTATTAGTATTGCCTACATGTTTGGGGTCTTATACTGTATATGTGATGCGTCACGAATTGGTCTCGGCACGGTGTTGATGCAGGACGATAGGGTGATTGCCTACGCGTCCATACAGCTGAAGGTGCATGAAAAGAACTATCATGTCAACGACCTTGAGTTAGCAGCTATTGTTCATGCCTTGAAGATTTGGCGGCACTATTTGTACGGTGTCCCTTGTGAGATCTACACCGATCACCGGAGTTTGCAACATGTGTTCAAATAGAAAGATCTTAACTTGCGGCAGCAGAGGTGGTTGGAGCTGCTTAAGAATTATGATATCACCATTTTGTACCATCTGGGGAAGGCCAATGTGGTGGCCGATGCGTTGAGTCGCTGGGCAGAGAGTTTGGGGAGTTTAGCATATTTACCAGAAGCAGAGAGGCCATTGCATTGGATGATCAGGCCTTAGCCAACCAGTTTGTGAGATTGGATATTTCTGAGCCGAGTCGAGTATTGGCTTGTGTGGTCTCTCGGTCTTCTCTTTATGATCGTATCGGGGAGCGTTAGTATGATGACCCCCATCTGCTTGTCCTTAAGGATACGGTTCATCACAGTGATTCTAAGGAGGTCACTATTGGGGATGATGGTGCATTGAGGATGCATGGCAGGCTATGTATGCCTAATGTAGATGGTTTGCATGAGCTAATTCTCCGGGAGGCTCACAGCTCGCGGTACTTCATTCATCCGGGTGCTACGAAGATGTACCAGGACTTGAGGCAACATTACTGGTGGAGGAGGACGAAAAAAGACATAGTGGAGTATGTAGCTCAGTGTCTAAATTGCCAGCAGGTGAAGTATAAGCATCAACGGCCAGTTGGGTTACTTCAGAAGTTAGAGATTCCGGAGTGGAGATGGGAGCGGATCACTATGGATTTCATTGTTGGACTCCCACGGACTCAGCGGAGGTTTGACGCAGTCTGGATGATTGTGGATAGGCTGACCAAGTCAGCTCATTTCCTTCCTGTGATGACTACCTATTCTTCCGAGCAGCTGGCTCGAATTTATATTCGCGAGATTGTCAGGCTTCATGGCGTACCGGTATCTAGCATCTCAGACCAGGGTACGCAGTTTACATCACGGTTCTGGAGGGCCGTACAATATGAGTTGGGTACTCGAGTGGAGCTGAGCACAACATTTCACCCTCAGACGGACGGCCAGTCCGAGCGCACTATTTAGATATTAGAGGATATGCTTCGTGCGTGTGTGATAGATTTTGGAGGTTCTTGGGACCAGTTCTTGCCACTTGCGGAGTTTGCCTACAACAAGAGTTACCAGTCGAGCATCCAAATGGCACCGAATGAGGCTCTGTATGGTAGGCTGTGTCAGTCTCTAGTGGGTTGGTTCGAGTTGGGCGAGGCTAGATTATTGGGTATAGAATTGGTTTAGGATGCACTGGATAAGGTGAAGGTGATTCAGGATCGACTTCGCACAGCCCAGTCCAGACAGAAGAGTTATGCGTATCGGAAGGTTCATGATGTTGCATTCATGGTTGGAGAGTGGGTCTTGCTCCGGGTTTGAAGAAGGGCAAGTTGAGCCCAAGGTTCATTGGTCCCTTTGAGGTGTTGCGGCGTGTTGGGGAGGTTGCTTATGAGCTTGCCTTACCTCCCAGTCTAGCAGGAGTTCATCCAGTATTCCATGTTTCGATGTTCCGGAAGTATCACGACGATCTGTCTCATGTGTTGGATTTCAGCTCAGTCCAGTTGGACAAGGATTTATCTTATGTTGAGGAGCCAGTGGCGATTTTGGACAGGCAGGTTCGAAAGCTGAGGTCAAAGGACATTACTTCCGTGACGGTTCAATGGAGGGGTCAGCCGGTCGAGGAGGCGACTTGGGAGACCGAGCATGATATGGGCAACCGTTATCCTCATCTTTTCACCACTTCAGGTATGTTTCTATACTCGTTCGAGGACAAACGATTGTTTTAAGAAGGGAGGATGTAATGACTCGGCCGGTTATTTTGAGAGTTATAGCCCCGATCCCTTGTTTACTGCTTTCCCTGTATCTTTTTCTGCTTATATGACTTGCCGGAAGGTTGTTGTTGTGGTTTCGGAGTGAATTGGGACACTTAATCCCTAAACGGAAGCTTAAGTCTTAGGATTTTGACTGTAGTTGGAACTGTGTGAAGACGACTCTGTAATAGAGTTTTCGTCGGTTCCGTTAGTTCCTTTGGGTGATTCTGAACTTAGGAGCGTATCCGTACTGTGAATTGGAGGACCGTAGCTGATTTAGGCTTGAATTAGCGAAAATTAAAATTTTGAGGTCAATTATACGTGATTTGATAGGTTTCGGCATTAGTTGTAGAAGTTTGAAGTTTCAAAGTTCATTAAGTTTGAATCGGAGGGTAATTCGTGCTTTTAGCGTTGTTTGATGTGATTTGAGGGCTCAACTAAATTCGTATGATATTTTAGGACTTGTTGGTATGTTTGATTGAGGTCCCGGGGGCCTCTGGTGTATTTCGGATACTTAACGGATTGAAAATTGGACATGTGTATTTGCTAAAATTTCTAGTTTCTGGTGTTTTCGTATCTGCGGTGGGGAGACCGTAGGTGCGGACTCGCACGTGCGGAAGATGGAGCGCAGAAACGAACGGGGCCTGGAGCGTGAGGTTTCGTAGAGGCGGAAGATATCCGCAGGAGTGGGCGCACAGGTGCGACCCCTTGCTCGCAGATGCGGACCCATCCCTTTAAGTCATTTTCGTACCTGCGAGGGATTTTTCGTAGGTGCGGCGTCGTATGTGCGATTGGTGGTCCGCAGATGCGGAATCGCTGGGCAGAAAAGATCAATTTCGAGGGTTTGATCTCATTTTTATTTTTGGGTCTTTGAGAGCTCGTATTGAGACGATAATTTGGGAGATTTTTAGAGAAAGCTTTTGGGTAACGATTCTTAACCCATTTGTGGTTATATTCCACTAATCTATCACTAATTTCATCTTTTAATTTCGGATTTGGGTGGAAAATTTAGGGAAAATGGGAAGAAGTTCTTCAACTAAGGTTTTGGGTTTTGATTGGGATTTTGATATCGGATTTGGATAATTTTGGTACGAGTGTACTCGTGAGCGAATAAGTATTCATATTTTATGACTTTTACCCGATTTCGAGACGTGGGCCTGAGTAAAATTTTTGGGACGATTTTCTAATTTCTTGAGCTTTGATTTCATTAATTAAATTAGTTTCTTATAGTTGTATTTATGGTATGTAATTGATTTTGGCTAGATTTGGGCCATTCAGAGTCGGATATTTATGGAAAAAGGTAATGTTACCGATTGATTGAGCTTGGTTCGAGGTAAGTGGCTTGCCTAACCTT
>AWOL01S0009443.1:235008-273150 GCA_000715115.1 Nicotiana otophora | reverse complement strand
GGGGGGAGAGGGGGGGAAATCCCCTTAGGATTTGGTACTGTTATGATATGTGAGCGCCATGTACGTGAGGTGACGAGTATGTACACATGCTATTTGTTGTAAAACCCGATTTATTTTACTGATTAGTAACCTGTTTTTCCTTTAATTTGAGTTATAGTGTTTAAATGACTATTAGTCTGTTTTTTATTCTTAATTGAGCTATTCCAATATGTGTAGTTATCTTGTTTAGTCTAATATCGCATGTCTACGTGCTTTAACTGCTTATTTGAACTCTATGAAGCATGCCTAGTTGATTTCCTACTTTTTCCTTGTTCTTTATCAGTATAACTGTAGAAATCTTGCTGTTAACTGTTGTATTTATCGATTTGAACTGTATGTTTACTTTTGAAACTACGAGGCGGTTTCTCGGGAGTTCTCCCTGCATATATTTTTAAACTACGAGGAGGTTCCTCGGGAGTTCTCCCTGCACATTTACTTTTGAGACTACGAGGCGGTTCCTCGGGAGTTCTCCCTGCAGATTTACTTTTGAGACTACGAGGCGGTTCCTCGAAAGTTCTCCCTGTACATTTACTTTTAAGACTACGAGGCGGTACCTCGGGAGTTCTCACTGCATATTTACTTTTGAGACTGCGAGGCGGTAACTCGGGAGTTCTCCCTGTATATTTATTTTAGGACTACGAGACGGTATCTCGGGAGATCCCCTACTATTTACCCCTGTGTGTTGTACTGCTTCCTTGCTGTGTTTCCTTTTATTAAATTCCAGTCTCTTATTATACTGTATATTCTCCTGCCTTATTTATTATTTACCAGTGGGCCTGACCTGACCTCGTCACTACTCGACCGAAGTTAGGCTTGGCACTTACTAGGTACAATTGTGGTGTACTCATGCTACTCTTCTACACATATTTTGTGTGCAGATTCGGGTGCTTCTTATCAGCCCCGCTACTAGCTGAGAGTGCTAGCTGTTGTACGGAGACTTCAAGGTACATCTGCCCCGTCCACAGACCTCGGAGTCCCCCTCTATTCTCTCCTATATCATTTACCTTCAGTACTTCTTTTGTTAGACTCTGGTGTATAGAGATACTAGTTTCCTTATGTAGCTTGTGAATTATGACGTTCCGAGTTTTGGGAAGAATGTGTATTTATAGAGTTTTGGTTATTGTACATGCCGAGCGGCATTGTTACTAGTTATTGAGTATCCACTACTGTTGGGTGCCAAGTTTTACTTTCGTTTTGTTAGTTTTTGTAATTTGTTAGGCTTACCTAGTTGTAGAGACTAGGTGCCATCACGACCTTATACGGAGGGAGTTTGGGTCGTGATAATGCAGGGCTACATGTTGAAAGAAATAAGGCAATCATTGGTTTGGTTGTTATGGACAACAAGGGTATATGTTGAAAGAAATAAGGCAATCATTGGTTTGGTTGTTATGGACAACAAGGGTACTTTGCTTCTTGCCCATGGATCCCCGATTCAATTTGTTGGGAAGGCCATGATTGCTAAGGCATTTGCAATTAGGAAAGCTATTGAAAGCGCAATTCAAAATGAATGGAGAAAAATACATATTTTCTCTGATGCAAAAGGGATAGTAGATATGTTGAAAAAAAAGTGTGAAGGCTTCTTGGGATGTTGAAGTGGCGTGTGAAGATATTTGAAACATGACTTCAAACCTTGAGCATGTTTCTTTTGTATATATTCCTAGGACGTTTAATTATGTTGTTCATAGCTTAGTGCAATTCTCAGTTTCTTTAGTACATGGTGTTTCTTGGGAAAGTATATTCCCAAGTTGGATTGTAAATGAGGTTGTACGCTCCTTTGGACATATCTCGTCCTTTATGAATTAATAGATGAATGATTTCGAGAAAAAAAAAGCACTTATGACTGATGATTTCCCGTAACCATGATTAATGTCGATTTTTCTTCCTTATTTATAACAGATTCGTGCATCTTCCCTCTTTAATGGTCTTTATCCATTCCGCTTCTATTTCTTCTTTTCTAGCTATTAGAGCCGGTTCTTTTTCCAGAGAAACTCCGGGGCGTTTCTCCTGTGCCTTCTTGAATTCTTTAATGGGTCTAATTGGAGATTAGCCAGTACTTGTTTTGTAAAATCTTAACTTTAGGATAATTTAGGATATTTTTGTCCCGAAAAATTGAACCGAAAAACTGAAATTCAGGACACATTGGCTAATTTCTAAATAACAACCCTTTAGAGTGGTAACTTGGTGTCATTTCTACAAAGAGTACTATCACCACTACACATAGGTAGATATTTGATGGAAATGGGCTCAGAACTAGCAAGTTGATTGGACCAGCCCATTGAAGACCCCATGGACGGCCCAATATTAGGGTGTCGGGCCAGTCCAGATCTATGGGAGGCCGATCTTGTTCCTTTGTCATCCCTGCGGCCTACCTGGAATCAGTAGTCTTTAAAAATAAAAGGTTAAAAAATAATAAAAAGTTGTTCCCCAGTCGTTGGCAACAGCTCTTCGAACATGCATCTAATATTTTGTTAATAATTTTATTTCCAGTTGCCTTAGTATATATAATTTTATTTTTTTATCAAATCCTACTTTAAGGTTAACTAACATGAGCAGGAAAAAAAAACTGATTTTCATTTTATTTGAATCTGAGCAAAGTTTAAGAAAGACGGAAGATTTTTGGAACTTGTGATCGTAAATGTGTTATGATATTTGCGTGACTATAAAATTATGTCACATGGATAAATGAAAACATAGAGAGCAATATGAAGAGCTTAAAAATGAAGAACTGTCAAAATACTCCGCTGATGCTCAAAAGTTACATTATAAGGAAAGGGACTTCTAAAATTGATGGAAGTTTTTAACAGTGTACAATGCAAGAGTTTCTTACATGCCTTTTTTTCAAGTTATTCTAATCAAATGTCTATAGCATCATTGCACGTAATTAATATTTTGTTCAATAGAGAAATAAAATAGGTTGAGACATTCTCATATGTAGGTCGGGTTGGTTCAGATTTTTCAATTATCAAACCAAATTAATGGTGTCGGGTTATTAAATTTATAAACCAAACCAACAAAGTCGGGTTTTCAATCTCGTTTTTTCTCGGATTTTTTCGGATTTTCAGGTGTTTTTCCTAGTAAAGTCTTCATAGCATAAAATATATAACTTGTGCTCCAAATATTTCTTAAGTCCTAGTAAAATTCAACTATATAATGTATTTTCCAAGAAACTAATACAATAATATGAGATAAGTCATAGCATTAATTTAAAATATTCAATAACAAAGGTAAAATAATAAAACATAAAACAAATATTGCTAATTAATAAGCCATAATGAAAATTAACATAATAAAAAATGCCATATAGCTCATGCTAAAATAAGTATAGCTAATAAGTACTAATATTAATTACATAACTAAGCACTAAAGAAAAAAATAAACTAAGTTATGCATTTTCATTATAAACCAATGTAAAACTAAAATAATTATCCAACACTATCGTCATTCCTAGTATTGAATTGAATTTCTTTTGCTGGCATTAGTATTGATTTGAATTTTGTTTGAGTTACTACATTTATGGGTTATAAAATTTATTTACCATTCAAGAATGTTAAGTCTAACCTTGAAATAATATGTTAAAAGATAAAACTGTAAAACAATTTAAGAAATATTTATAAATTATATTACAATAAATATTTATATGTATAAAATATTTTTAAAAATTATATAAATATAATATCGGGTTGGTTTGGTTTCGGTTTGACTTTTTTTTAGTTAAAACCAAACCAAACCAAACCAAACCAAACCAATTATGGTCGGGTTTTATTTTCTAATACCAAACCAAATCAAACCAAACCACATCAAATTTCTTTTTCGATTTGACTCGAATTATCGATTTGGTACAGTTTTCTTTGTACACCTGCTCATGTGAATAATCCCCTTATGTTCCTCGGATCAGACGAGAGTTTCCATTTTCTGGTTAATGCATGAAAAGAAGATAAGCTCCTTTTCATATCATAAATTTAACTTTTTGCCAAAGATTCAGATGAGAGAGAATAGACAAAAAATCACCCTGTAAAAAATAATTTTCTTGTAATTGTGGGGACTGTAAAAAAATTAATACAATATAAATAGTGTATTATACTATCAAGAATAATCAGAATACGAAATAAGAATAAAGACTTGTATATATTAATGAAAAATAATTGAAATGTAATATTTTGTCCATAAAATTACATTATAAATAATTTGGGCACATTCGACGAAACTCTCACCCTATGATTCTGACACCCACCTCCTCCTGATCCTAAATAAGTTTTTATATATATTGGGAAATATATGCAATTTTGAAGATATATAGGACAAGAGGAGGATTGTTTCGATAACTCATGACTCTATCATCCCAACAAAAAATGCACTAAAAAATTTAATGTGAATAATTAAGTATGATAACAGAAAACTTGAAGAAAATACATACTTCGACATAGATTTTTTATTTAATTATAGGAGTGTTAAAATTATAAAGTGAATATTTTGAATGTGGGCCACTGGCGTGTGATACAAGACTCTTATAACATCAGAACTATTATTTGTCATAATTATTGGGCCACCTATTTTGTTTTGGTGGCCTTTTATTAGAATGGGCCACAAGAATATTCAAGGCAAAAACAGAATTGATATTAGGATTCTATGTTTAGGCAATAATACATTAACTTTCTTATCTAGATATTTTTGTTGCATTGCTGATAAAATGTGTATAAGGTCAAGGGAATAGGGTAGACATGCTTAGGTGATAAATAGTGGCCTATATTTTCTTTTTAGAGTCCTCTTTTCTCTTTTATATTTCCCCTAGTCACATTAAAATCTAAGCAAAGTTTATCCACGCTATCTTCTAAATGGAGATGTATATAAAATTAATAATTTTTATAATTTAATTTATTATAGCATGTTATTTATCTTATTTAATTTTTGATTATCCTATAAGTTTATTATTAACAATTACATATTGTTATAACTTAATTTACCCGATGGTGCAAATTTTAAAAGTTTTCCAAGTGCAATGAACTAATGAAGTGTTTTAAAAAATTGCACAGTTATGTGTTAAGACTTTGCATGGCGAAATGGGAACTAGTCTCCTGAACAACCCACAAATATTTAAATAAAAAATCTGGTGTCACCTTTTAAAAATAATAATATATATATATATATATATATATGAATGTAAACCTCATCAACTTGTCACCATCATTCATAAATTTATAGTAGCACCTGGCCAATTTCGTTGGGCCCTAGATTGTTTGGTTTGGTAGCTTTTAATTGTAAGAACCAGGGAAAACATTCAAAGCAGATTGAGATAAAAAAAATCTAAGATATATAATAAATAAATGTGCCTGTACACAATGCCAGAGTTTAGAGGGAAATCCAATTGCGTTTTCACCACAAAAACGTACCGATCCATCACGTTACTTATTCACTAATCTCCATTGGTTTGGGGCAGAACATTTTGTGGCTCAGTGTTTTCGTTTCTGGAAAATTCTTTTCACACAGCTTCAACTAACTTAAGAAGCCCGTTTACCACCGAAGGTTGTGGTGGTATTATAAGTGTCTCTCCATCCTTAACCAAAAGTCTCGAGTTCGAACCACGTGAATAGATCACCTTTTGTAGGAGCCCTTTATCACAAAATAAATTTTTTAACGCGGATATGGATTAATTGGGCCCCTTAACGAGTACCGGATACCAAATATAAATAAATAAATTAAAAACCAAAATTTGAAACAATAATAGACGAAGATGCAGTTTTGGCAGGTTTCTGATTTGTTTTCTACTCCTAACAAGACGTCGTTAGCAAGTTTCGACCAGTTATACATCGTTTAAGAAAATATCAATCAGATTGGTTGTTTTCTGAAAGGAAATTGTCATTCGTTTTTTTTAATATAATAGAATCCAGCGCGTTCATATTGATATTGCATGCAAAGCACATGGACTGCATACGATACAATTAAAGCGTCTTATTCAAAGAAAAAAAACAAAGAAAAATTAATTCATACTAAAAAACGTTAAAGCGTCTTATTCAAATACTCACAAAGTCACAAATCAATATGGATACTGGTTATCCATAGATACCACATTAATACGTTCTTTATCCAATTATTATCCATATGGGAATAATATTGTGAAATGTACAAGGAAAACCTCTAATTGATTTTTTTACACTATAGGGCAATTAATTTGAAGCAGCCTCATTGTCTAATTAATAGGTCATGTTGTATTTTATTTTATTTTATTCAGTTTTGCTAGCAGGTCATGTAGGTGTTAACTTTTTCTGAGACGAGTTCCATTCACAAACAGAGATATGTAGATTAATTAGTGATACATACTATATGGATTGAAAAAAGGATAATAATATGGTAATAATACATATATAGATTGAAAAAAGGATAATAATAAGGTGATACGAGGAATGGTAACGGTGGGCTCTATTCTAATAGTAATTAATACGAAGAATAATGAGGTAGAATAGAGAAAGTCAAAATTATTAATTTTAACGTAAATTTGGACATAAAATCTTTAAAATTTTTGAAATAAAATTTATATTTTTAAAAACTATAATAAAGTACTATAAGTCACAATAATTTATAATTTAAATAATTTAATAGGCATATGAAAAATGTATAATAAAAAATGTTCAACTTTAGAAATTCAAACACCATCACATAATTGAACACATAATTAATGAGACGAGAGGAGTATAGTATATAAGAAAGTTTTGACACCATTTACCTTATAAACAATACAACCGAACGCCCAATTGTAACGTGGAGAAACAAAAGACCACATGTTCTAGTACAAATTATGCAGATTTTAATATGCTTTTCCTATTTTTCCTACCAAGCATCCAATAGTTAATACAAATTCTCATATGAAGATTACATATACGTATGTCAACGCCCCAACTTCGACACATATACTGCATGTATGGCTGTGCTTAAGTTGGTCCATATTGTACAGTAACTAAGTTTCAATAATAGTTTTATTAAAAGTGTAATATTACGATTAACAATAAGTGTTTATTTACACTGTATAGTCACAATATCAAAATGGTTGAAACCTTGTTAATTAGAGAATTTGCATATTAGTAGTTATGAACTACTGCTAACCTTCTAATAGCTATTACCACGTTGATCCTTTGAGTTTGTTGCTAGCTAGTATTGTAGTTGTACATAGAATGTGGTTGAAATGTTTGTGACACCCAGCTTCTTCATTTTCGAAGAGGTATTATTTGCATGGAATAGCACAAGGAAAATAATTAAGAATCATGAATTAGGCTTCTTCTTGAAATTATAGGTTTTGCATTATGATAAATAATTAATTTGTTAGAAGCACCCTGAGATCGATATGCATAGCGCATTAATTTATTAATTTAATTAATCAAAATCTATCCGAGGTAAATCATCTTAAATTGAATGTTTAAGATTAGGAGGGAAAAAAGAAGGCAAAGTAACACCTCATTATTTCTGTTGAGTGAATTGTTTGGCATTTGAGATCCTCTAGCAAAACAAATTTACTGAAAATCGACTTGAATATATATATAACAGTTCTACGATACTGATTCCGATGAATTCCGAATAATTATATTCCATTTCCAACTTACAATACAAAAGATAAAATAAAAGGGAGAGAAAATACATAAAAGAAATTGATTCATTAATATTCACAATTCATATACGCTACACAAGAACAGCAAAATACAAAGCTCAGAATAAAAATGCTGTCGGCGAAAATGCTGGCACGGCCATTGGACCTGTTGATTTCCTGCAAATACACATAAAGCCAAACAAACTTTAGCTCGTAAATTCCACAAGTTTTTCTAGTTTCAGAGAGAGAGAGAGAGAGAGAGAGAGAGAGAGAGAGAGAGAAATTAGTCAGTACCAGTAATCGTCGCCGTGTCTAGGAGACAACTGGGATCTAGCAATAGATTTAGCTTTAACTTTAGCAGCTGATTTGGCGCAAGAAGATGGAACAGCTGCACGTTCTTTTGATCTTCCTCCGCTACCATTACCAACAATATCAGACATCACTCTTTCTTCTGATATTACTCGAAGCGCCGGTTTCCAATTCGATGCATTTTTGGGCTTTACTACCCTTCTTCCCCTCCCCTGTGGAGTCGCAGCTTCGCTGCTAATTCTCCCGCGATTTTGCTCCTCCTCCTGCGGCTGAGGAGTGGTGACAGAGGCGACCTCTGTCACCGTTGGGTTGATGGTAGCGCCACCCCAACATAAGGCAAATTCCGGCAGGAACTTCATATGGCCGGCCGTACACAAGAAACAATGGTTTTATGATATGTGAACCTAAAGAGTTTAACGTGGGAGTGACTTTAAAGACTGCGTTATTCACGCAATGCTAGTTATTTATAGAGTAGGGGGTGAGAGAGTGGGTTTTGGGGGGCGGGGGGTGGGGTGGGGTAATGCCTAATGATGATGTGGACATGTGAAAGTAACGGTGGTTTCAAGTTTGGGTGTAATCTGTGGAAGCCGTTGGTGGGCACCTGGTTTGTTATGCCGCAGTTTGTGTGGGCAGTTAGGCCTCCTAACATTATGACGCCGTTATATGGTACAGTATATGGTTCTGTTTAACTGTATATTGATTATAGAAAGAATTTTTTGACTGATAATATTTTTATGGGATTTTTACACAAATGACCGATCATATTAATTGTTTATTCTTTTTAGTTATATACATGGATTATATATTTATTATATATAACTATACATATATAATACATAAATTATGCATATATTATACATTCACTGACTATTTTTAGTTTAGGTGGTAGGTGAGCGGTTATTTGAGTTAATTTTATGCATATGTTATACCTCCACCGGCTATTTTTAGTTTAATTGGTTGAGTGGACGGCTATTTGAGTTAATTCTTCTATTTTTTTTTATTATCTAATTATTTTTGAAATATCATGTCAAAATGTTTATAATACATAAAATAGCAACAGTAAAATTAAATTACGTTTATATTAAATTTAATAATTTTTTAAATTATATACATTACCAGTGTAAAAGATATATTATAAATAGAACAGTTTATAGTAGTATCAGTTTACCATAAAAAGAACAAAATAACAACAATAAAAATTGTATGAAAAATTGATTTTCTGCATCTACTTCAAAATTCAAAGGAGAGCTACAAATTTTCGGTTTGGTCCGCAGCAAATAGTAACTTTTTGTCACTTCTCAAAATTATTTTTTTTTCTTCAAACTTTAATCAAATACTTTAACTCTTCAAAATATTAAGTAAGTGTTTTTTTTTCCTGAAAACTTTAAAATATCCGAAAACAAGGAGGAATGAGGACGTGGAAAAGGTTAGACGATCATAGGCCAATCTTATCTGCCCAAACAGACTATTAAGTCTAAGTTATTCCGAAAATTAGCTAATAACAAACTTTAAAGAGACGTCGTGTTCAGAAAAAATATAAAAAGGAAAAGATTAAAAAAAGAACTTCAAAATGAAGTCAATGCGTAGGAACGTGCTGCAACCTTGGCATGTATTCTTATCTTATCTATGTTTAATGGTCAATTGGCAAATATTAAATGTTCCAATTGTGCATATATTAAAGCTCCTACTGACTACTATATTAAATATAGTTTGGCAGTTCAATTAAACGCCAGGGACTAATTGTTAATTCTCAATTATGACTATAGTCAACGTTTCACATGAGATAGATAACAGAGTTATATTTAGTTAAGCGCTCTTTAACTATAATGATGATAAATTAACTAATTTAGCTGCATCGTGCTTGAGAGTGTAAACTGGTTTACTCTATTAAATTCTGCTGCTTGCATTTCGACCATCAATTCTTAAATGTTTAGCGAATACAAAATTGAATAAATAAATCTTTGGAACCAAGTTGTATAGGAATCATCAAGTATTTGTATCGATTTATCGTGAAACTCTTCAATTCTTCTTGCGAATTGAAATAATGATTACTTAACTAATATCTGATGTAAAATTTATATATTTAAAGATTACTATAACAATAGTACTACTATGCTCCGCCTAACAAGTTTGAATCATTTCCGCCCAGCCTCTCTATCTTTTAAGTACACAAAAACAATAAATATGATGTATCTGCACCTGCTGTTTTCATTTACATTACCAGTGCCATCACAGGCGGAGCTAGATGGGTGAAAGAGGTTCAGCCGAATTTTCTTCGTGAAAATTACACTTTGTATGTAAAGTTGACTTTTTTCCTATGTATATATATAAGATGTTAAATTTCCTTAGCTTTTTTAAGTGTTTACTTTTTTTTTGAATTCCTTTAGTGAAAATTCTGCTTCCGCCACTTAGTGCCGCTCACTGCATGTAATAAATGTTGATAAAAGTGGAGAGGGACAATCCAGAAGTAAATTCCAATTGCATTTCCACCACATATGTACATGCATGCTACAACATAATGCATTTATAGCTATAAAACACAATGTAGCAAATTATGAAAATTTTCGTGGCCAAACACTTTAGCCACGATATTTTTTTTCGTAGCATTCGTAGCAAAATGTAGCTTAGTTAAAAGTTAGCTACAAACTTTACATGATCCATGGCTAAGGATTAATACTTACTGCTACAAAATATTTGTGTTGTAGCTATATTCATAGCAAATAGTTTTATACTTTTACCACGATAAATATATTTATAGCAAATGATTTTACACTCTTGCCACAACAAATTAATTTGTAGCTATTTTTATACGGTAGCCACAAAGTGATATAGCGTGGCAAAAGTTTTAACTTTGTTTGCCACGGAAGTTTAGATATGTAATTGCTTTCATATGGTATACGGTCAAAACCGATTTTGTCCTTCATGTAATTAGTCGAGATTAGGATTATGATGGACCGAGGGTCGTCATCATAATATCGAGATGAGATTTGAAGCCAAGTTATCGAGCTCGAGATCCAGACCGATCAATACCGAGCTAGGATCGATGTCGAGCTCGAGTCAATACCGAGCTCGAGTCAATATAGAGCTCGAGATCCAGAGATCGACCAATACCAAGACCGACCAAGATCGAGCTAAGAGACAAAAGAGCCGTTGTAGCCGCACCAGGGGAGAGAATCTCGACGGAAATTAAGGAAAAACTAATTAACTAATCTATCATGGGATCCCCACTATGTATTTTTAATTATATCTAAAGTAGGTTTCCTCCACTATATAAATAGTGGCTATCATTTCTGCAAGGGATATTCAAGATTCAGACATCAATACACTCTCACTTTTCAAAGATATTTACATAGATATATAGTAGAGATTATCCTTTTTTGGGCTTTGGACATTGATTCATCTTGCTTGTTTATAAATCATTCTCTACTCAATTTGGTTTGTATTTTATTCCTTTTTTACAATCAATATTCGATATATTTCTACTTACTTTTCCAATTTGCACCAAGTTATACCATGTATCCTTAGAACTACGTATAAATTCAACTCTATCCTTTTTTCGGGTAAATAGTTTGGCGTCCACCGCGGGGCTAAGGATAACAGTGGTTATTTGGTACGAATCTCTACAAAATACACCATTTTACGCTTCCTCTTGGAAGTGTCTTTAATTCAGGTTAAAAACGACGAACTCTCAATTAATGACCCAACCTATCGATAACGAAGCTGACATTCAAGATGAGAACAACAACCTGACGACCGGTGATGAAAGGCCACCCGTCAATCCCGTTAGAACTCGGGCCGCGGATCCAATTGACGTTAATTCACATGTGGCCATCGAGACAAACCAATATTCCGACCCCGAAAATAACATTCATGGTGGAACTCGATCCGCAGTTTAAAATACCCAAAAGGTTGGAGAAGACGTGATCAGCCCGCGTATGATTTTCGAAATGTTGCAAGCCTAACATGTAGTAATAGCTCAGTTGCAGAGCCAAACCTAGGCACCGAGCAGGGCCGATCCCACTCCACCTCGAGAAATCACCCACATAATGGGGCCAGCTATAGTAAGATCAAATGAACAAAAATCGGGGACTGATCCGAAAATTATTAGGATGCTCGAGGAACTGAGAGAACGAATTGAGTCAAGAGAAAAGAGGATTGAAGCAAACGACAAAAAAGTAGAAACTTATAACCCCAGAGTTGATCAGATCCCGGGGGCACCATTGGTATTGAAGGGCTTGGATTCCAAAAAATTCGTACAAAAGCCTTCCCCCCCGAGCGTGGCTCCCAAACCGTTCCCCAAGAAGTTCCGCATGCCCGAAATTACTAAATATAATGGGACGAACGACCCCAACGAACATGTCACCTCTTATACATATGCCATTAAAGGGAACGATCTAGAAGATGACGAGATCGAATTCATATTATTGAAGAAGTTCGGGAAAACCCTGTCAAAGAGGGTAATGGTATGGTCTCATAATTTACTGCCTAACTCTATCGATTCCTTTGCTATTCTTGTAGATTCTTTCGTAAAAGTACATGCCGGAGCCATAAAAGTTGAGACCAGGAAGTCGGACCTTTTCAAGGTAAGGCAAAAAGATAACGAGATGCTAAGAGAGTTCGTATCTTGTTTCCAAATAGAGCAAATGGATCTACCACCGGTCACGAATGATTGGACTGTTCAAGCTTTCACTCAAGGACTAAACGAACGAAGCTCGATGGCTTCACGATAATTGAAGCAAAACTTAATAGAATACCCTGCCACTACATGGGCCGATGTGCACAATAGGTATCAATCGAAAATTAGAGTCAAAGATGGTCAGTTCGGAGTCCCTTCGGAGCCTATATATCCAGCCAGGAACCTCAAAAGAACCAAGAGAGACACCGATCGCCGGCTAGGGTCAACCAGGGATCGATATCGGCCATATAACGAATATCGGAGGAGCATCGGACCCGGTAGGAACCATGTGAGAAACTAAAGAAGAAATGATCAAGGTCAAAATAATCAGGGGTCATGACCAAAAATGACTTCAACAGGCCCGTCAGGAAGCACCGAGGCTATCGGGCCTAACAATTGGAATGTAACTCACCTAAAAGCGATACTACTGTTGAGGTACGACCCCCTTTCATTTCTCTTTTTTATGCTTCAAAACTAATAATTGTAGGTAACTTAGAATAGCGGTTCGATGTTAAATGTTGCGTTATCAGTATCCTCGAATACTGGAGGGCGTCGCCCTCGGTTATCAGCTGCATCAAAGAAAAAGATTTACATTAAAAGGTCCTCGAGAAGACAAGATTATTGTATGGGCCAAACGGTCAAATGAACCGTGCCAGCATAGATTGCTCAAGCCTTAAGCATAAAACATGTACGCATGTAAGATTATTTCACACAAGAATGAAAAGAGGTCTCTCCAAGAATTTATTGCATCCGATTTCTATGGATATATCGAGCCTAAGGGCAACTTTACTTCGAGTTCGGGATGTTATTCTAACTCGACTACAAAGCCTAAGGGCTACTTTATTTCGAATTCGAGTAAGTCCTCACTCGACCACTAAGCCTCAGTGCTACCCTTATTTTGAGTTCGAGCAAATCCTCACTCGACTATAAAGCCTAAGGGCTACCCTAACTCGAGTTCGAGCAACCATTCTCACTTGGGGACTATCTATCGATCCCAAGGGCTTCCATTAATTCGAGTTTGAGAAATCATTCTCACTCGACTACAAAGCCCAAGGGCTACATTAACTCGAGTTTGAGCAAACACTCACTCGACCATTAAGCTTAAGGGCTACATTAGTTTGAGTTCGAGCAAACACTCACTCGACCATTAAGCCTAAGGGCTACTCTTACTTCGCGTTCGAGCAAACACTCACTCGGCCATTAAGCCTAAGGGATACTATTACTTCGAGTTCGAGCAAACACTCACTCGACCATAAAAGCCTAGGGGCTATATTAACTCGAGTTCGAGCAAACACTCACTCGACCATTAAGCCTAAGGGCTACATTAGTTCGAGTGCGAGCAAACACTTACTCGACCATTAAGCCTAAGGGCTACATTAGTTCGAGTGCGAGCAAACACTTACTCGACCATTAAGCCTAAGGTCTACTCTTAATTCGAGTTCGAGCAAACACTCATTAAACCATTAAGCCTAAGGGCTACTCTTACTTCGATTTCGAGCAAACACTTACTCGACCATTAAGCCTAAGGGCTACTCTTACTTCGATTTCGAGCAAACACTTACTCGACCATTAAGCCTAAGGGCTACATTAACTCGAGTTCGAGAAAATACTCACTCGACCATAAAAGCCTAAGGGCTACATTAACTTGAGTTCGAGCAAACACTCAGTTGACTATAAGGCCTAAGGGCTACATTAGTTCGAGTTCGAGAAAACACTCACTCGACCATTAATCCTAAGGGCTACTCTTACTTCGAGTTCGAGTTCGAGCAAACACTCACTCGAACATTAAGCCTAAGGGCTACTCTTACTTCGAGTTCGAGCAAACACTCACTCAACCATAAAGACTAAGGGCTACATTAACTCGAGTTTGAGCAAACACTCACTCGACCATTAAGCCTAAGGGCTACTCTTACTTCGAGTTCGAGCAAACACTCACTCAACCATAAAGACTAAGGGCTACATTAACTCGAGTTTGAGCAAACACTCACTCGACCATAAGGCCTAAGGGCTACTCTTACTTCGAGTTCGAGCAAACACTCACTCAACCATAAAGACTAAGGGCTACATTAACTCGAGTTTGAGCAAACACTCACTCGACCATAAGGCCTAAGGGCTACATTGCTTCGAGTTCGAGCAAACACTCACTCGACCATTAAGCCTAAGGGCTACATTAATTCTAGTTCGAGCAAACACTCACTCGACCATTAAGCCTAAGGGCTACCCTTAATTCGAGTTCGAGCAAACATTCACTCAACCATTAAGCCTAAGGGCTACTCTTACTTCGAGTTCGAGCAAACACTCACACGACCATTAAGGCTAAGGGCTACATTAACTCGAGTTCGAGCAAACACTCACTCGACCATCAAAGCCTAAGGGATACTCTTACTTCGAGTTCGAGCAAACACTCACTTGACCATTAAGCCTAAGGGCTACTCTTACTTCGAGTTCGAGCAAACACTCACTTGACCATTAAGCCTAAGGGCTACTCTTACTTCGAGTTCAAGCAAATACTCACTCGACCATAAAACCTAAGGGCTATATTAACTCGAGTTTGAGCAAACACTCACTTGACCATTAAGCCTAAGGGCTACTCTTACTTCGAGTTCGAGCAAACACTCACTTGACCATTAAGCCTAAGGGCTACTCTTACTTCGAGTTCGAGCAAACACTCACTCGACCATTAAGCGTAAGGGCTACATTAACTCGAGCTCGAGGAAACACTCACTCGACCATTAAAGCCTAAGGGCTACTCTTACTTCGAGTTCGAGCAAACACTTACTCGACCATTAAGCCTAAGGGCTACTCTTACTTCGAGTTCGAGCAAACACTTACTCGACCATTAAGCCTAAGGGCTACTCTTACTTTAAGTTCGAGCAAACACTCATTCGACCTTCGAATAATTATTCAATGCTAAGACACTTTTGACCTTTGTATGAATTAACTAAAAAACAAAAGATTTGTAATCCAAAAAAGGGAAAAAAGTTTTATATACAAATCTTTTACACAGGCAGCTTGGCCCGAAGGAAGTTTTTTACAAAGATCGGAAGCAGCCTCAATAGAAATAACAACAAATACCTAAGATCCTAAATGGCTTGGTCTTCATCGGAGGCCGCGTCCTCGGCATCTTCCCCACCTTCAGATTCGCTCGAGCTATCGGAGTCTTCCTCAGGGAAGGCCAGCCTTCGAGCTTTGTTTTCCTCCGCCTTGGTAATTTCAATCTCGGCTCCAACATCGAAGCCCTGAGCACTGACCTCCTCGAGAGCTTCTCTCCGAGCATGCCATTTAGCGTGCTCGACCATGCTTTTGGCTTTGGCTTGGCTGACCTCAACATTGATCCTGAACTGGGCCACTTTAGCATCAGCTCTTTTAGTGGCCTCGATCACCTCAGATCGGGCCACTTCAAGTTCATCAGCCAAGCTTGCTTTACTAGAAATAGCCAAATCTAAAGCTCCTTCATCCTCTCGATCAGCACCGAGCCATTTTCTTTCGCAGATCGAAGTTGGGCCTCAGACAACTCCAACCGAGCTTGAACGGATTCCTTTTTCGAGGCAAGGATATCCATATTCTTTTTAAATTCTTCTCCCTCAGCCAGTAGCCCATCTACCTGTGAGTTGAGCCGTTCGATCTGCTCGATCCTCTCCTAAACCTGCAGAATTAGATCGTTAGTGGTTATCTCCAATTCATCTTCACTATCATGAAAAATTCAGAATACTTGCTCAGCCATCTCCTCGTGCTTTTCCCAAGCTGTTGTTAAATATGCTCGAAGTTTCTCACTAAGAAGCTTGTAAGAGTCACTCTTCTCAGTGAGGTTCCAAACCTTAGCCTCGTGCTCCTCTCGAATTCAGAGGAAGGCCTCGTGATGCAGCACCAAAGCCTACAAACATAGGAAAAATGTTAGAATTAACTACATATCTAAATATAAGAGAAACAACAATGATGCCATCGAAGTTACCTGATTCAGAGCATGTTGGGCCTCGTTAAAAAGGCAGGCAGGTCCTACCGCGTTCATTACTGTTTGGTCCTCTTCGGTCACCAAGGACCGAAGGTAACTAGCAACCCCCACGGGGGGAGAAAAAACTCGAGCATCCTCCAGGACGGAGAGTACTATTTTTCGCCTATGGTCGGGATCAACACAAGGGGGCCGGGAATCGGTCCACCAATTTTGGGCCCGATGAAGATTCAACAACACCCGACCACGATATTTTCTTCGGTACCGGTAATCCACCAAACCCGGTAATATCCTCCGAAGCAGCAGACTCGAGCCCGTCCAAGAAGCCATGAATATCGGACGACTCCTGAATGCCCTCATAAGAGCGACCTTCCAACATGGTGGCCTCGCGGACCATGGCATCCGAAAACTGAGGGATCAAGTAATATCGACTATCCCGAACTCGTCCCTCGAGATATATTCTGCCCAAGATGTCTTGCCCTCGGTCTCTCCCTCGACCATCTCAGTTCGAGATCGAATATTCTCGGCTTTCCCTTGTACGGGAATCATGGCCAGAACTCCCTTGTTAACCTCCGCTGATTCGGAGGATTGTTGTATCACAATATTGGCCCGCACATAGGCTAACTCTTCTTCTTCTTCTTCTTCTTCTTCTTCTTCTTCTTCTTTTGGCTCGTCCCTTAATCAGCGGATCGAGTCCAAAGGCACGATATAGGAGCCCCCCTTGGGTTTGCGAGTTCTCTTCACCAGGTTTTTCTTGTCCGAGATCGGGGAACTCGATGCATCTTTTCTTTTCCTCTCTTTAACCTGCTTCGGGGCAGGGACCTCTTCATTACCATATGGGGGCCTCATAACAACATCTTTCCCAAGTCCTACAAACGAAAAAAATGAGGGTAAGTAAGTGAAGAAGATCGAGCTACAAACAAACTGAGAAAGAGACTTACCGTGGCTACGTGTCTCCCATCGACCCTTTGATAGTTCCACCCATGCATGCTCAGAGTACGGTCTCTGCAGCATGAGACCTTCAACCCATAGTTTAAGGTCCGAGATCGGTTCTGGTATCTAAGCCACAACTGTAACAGAAAAGAAAGAGTGGATTAAGAAAATGAAAGGCGGCCCCATATTAAAATGCTCGAAAGGAAGTAAATACTCATGACTCATATTCCATTTCTTAGGAAATGGCATGTTGGCGACAGAAATCAGGTCCGAGGTTTTGACTCGAATAAACCGGCCCATCCAACCACGATCACGAGCTTCAACTATACTTGAGAACGACGCTCTAGTGGCTCGGCGAGCTAGCTTGATCAGCCCTGCTCGATAGAGTCGAGGACTATAAAAGCGCATAAGGTGACCGAGGGTGAAAAGACACCCCTCGATTTTGCTTGAGAAGAATCGGAGAAGAATCACTATTCTCCAAAATGAAAGATGAATTTGGCCAAGGGTCACGTCGTATCTTTTACAAAAAGCGACGATGACGGGATTTAATGGCCCAACATGAAAGGGTAAGTATAAATACTTAAGAACCCTTCCACATGGGTAATAATTGATTCTTCGGGCGATGGGACTACCACGTACTTGTCGCCCCAGTTGCATTCCGTTTTTTACCTTTTCGAGAATTTTTTCGATGATTGAACATTGGTACCTCGAGACCGGCTCACATTGGCACGGTACCGAAGAGGATTTTTCGACTTTGAAATCAATGACAGTCGAGTACCCTATCGGAACAAACTCCTCGGGGCGGGGCTCCACCGAATCCTCGCCGCTGGTAGGCCGCGATGAAGAAGCGACCTCTTTCTGCGGCATTGTCTTGGAGTTTTTGCCATTAATGAATAAAGGAAAAGTCAATTGGGTTTGTTTGTGCTGTAAAGTATATAAAGCAGAGGGATTTTTGAAGAAGATACGAGAGTAGAGGAAAAACGTTTGAGTAAAAAGTTTGGATGTGAATAAAAGTTTGAATATTTATATGCCTGATGATGACAGTTCAGAACCGGTAGTGGCCGACCAATAACTGACAAATATTTAATGTCTTGGTAACTGGACCGATGGGACGTTGGTCGCATATGTCATAATCGGGCTCATCACTGGTGTTATCGCCCACCTAGTTGGAGTTCGAAAAATCTTGTCGTTTCTCGCCACATTCTTTCCGAGAAACGAGGGGACTATCTATATACGGTCAAAACCAATTTTGCCCTTCGTGTAATTAGTCGAGATTGGAACATGATGGAGCGAGGGTCGTCATCATAATATCGAGTTGAGATGTGAAGCCAGGTTATCGAGCTCGAGATCCAGACCGATCAATATCTAGCTCGGATCGATATCGAGCTCGAGTCAATATCGAGCTCGATATCCAGAGATCGACCAATACCAAGGCCGATCAAGATCGAGCTAAGAGACAAAGAGCCATTGTAGCCGCACCAGGGGAGAGAATCTTGGCGGGAATTAAGGAAAAACTAATTAACTAATCTATCATGAGATCTCCACTATGTATTTTTAATCATATCTAAAGTAGAATTCCTCCACTATATGAAGAGTGTCTATCATTTCTGTAAGAGACATTCAAGATTCAGACATCAATACACTCTCACATTTCAAAAATATTTACACAGATATATAGTAGAGATTATCCTTTTTTGGGCTTTGGACATTGATTCATCTTGCTTGTTTATAAATTATTCTCTACTCAATTTGGTTTGTATTTTTTTTCTTTTTACAGTTAATATTCGATATATTTCTACTTACTTTTCTAATTTGTATCGAGTTATACCACGTATCCTTAGAACTACTTATAAATTCAACTCTATCTATTTTTCGGGTAAACACATATATTAGTCCGTGGCAAACGTATTTTTGTTTAGCTACGGACAAAAAATTTTATGGCTACAAATCATACAAAAAAAGTCGAGGTCAGATTATTTTATTATTTTTTTTACAGAATATTGATTTTAGTAGCGATGAAAGTTCCTATCACCCTTTTTCTCCGCTATTTTATTTTTGTCTAAAACTTTTCAATTATTATATGGCTGTGCATGTTATATTAAAACTAATAGTAATAATATATTAGCTTGAGAAATAACTTATTCTACACAAATTGACATTTAAAACATTTCACAAAATAAATTCTAAGATACACATTTATATTAACCAATTAATAGTATCTGCAGTGCATAACTCTTTTACAATAAATAACTAAAATTTAAAGAAAAGAACTAGCCGATATGGCTTGATGGCAATAGAGATAAAAAAATAATATACGGCATTCCACGTTAAATGAACATAAGCATTTGCTTGATGATTCACGTTGTCACCGTTTGATCTTGATGATTTATGTTGCCACCCTCATCGCAACCCTTGATCTTTATGCATCCAACAATATATGAAGCACTCTCCATAATCACTAGACTGAAATATAATATAAAATAAAATGATCTTATGAGAAATTTATATTTGAATTATCAGAACATATACCAGTTAGATGCATTTATAGTTAATAATTAACTATTCAATGAATCACGGAATAAGCAAAAACTTAGCCATGAATCAGGTGCAAAAAAGATCTAAACTTGTTTCAACACAAAAGAAAAAAAAAAGCATTTAAAGAAACTTCATAAAACTTAAGAAGGTGGAAAAAAGGAAGAAAAACTTACAGTTTGGCATTAGAAGAGAATATAATTTTTCAAAGACATTTTTCTCTTGAGCAATCTATAAATCAAAAACAAATAATAGAAGCAGAAACCCAAGTCAATTAGGTGTAAGGCACAAAATCTATCAAATCTTTAAAATTGCACTTAGCACTTATCAAAAATAAGGCATAATATCTATCAAATTGCTGGAATAACCCGTAAAATTGAACTAAAAAACTCAAACTCAAGTAGGCGTAAGAAGATTCAGAAATACTATGATATAGAGACATGATCTCACCTGTGAAGAGACGAACCAACAAGTTAAAATTCCTGTCCATAAATGGAGATCGCAATGAGGATACACTCTTGTTGATCCTCTTTGTCTTCCTCATAGCCTTGAATTAATGCCGACTACTAATGGCAAAAGAAAGAAATAAGAAAGTGGGGAGGGAGAGTGGCGGCTGAGGGAGAGTAAGTTTAGGTTTTGGTTTAGGGATTTAGTTTGTGCTTCTTTTATTTTATATTTTGCTTTATTTTACTTCTTAATACAAATACCATAAATATAAGAGGGAAAAACAATACAAATACCATAAATGCAAATAAAAGTAAGAAAAGTACCTATAATAAACCAAAAGAGTTACATTTAACTAAAATAGAAAAATCAACTATTTGCATGAAATAAAGATATTCTAAAATATATTTTTCTTTACCTCCTTTTTTCATCCTAGATGATATTGTTTGTTTTGTTATACGTTCATATTTCAATAATATTAGCTTATTCATTTTTAGTGTTAAGTTAGATTTATGATAATTGTTAAGTTATTAAAATACTATTAGATCATTAAATCAATAACTTTAATACTTATCTAAATTGAATATAACTGGTAAGCAATATAGATATATACAAGCACATAATTGTTTAAAGGTAATATATTCAGATATTTAAATTTAACTAATTATATACTTATTTAAAGTATATTTGAAACTTTCAAGTAATATTTTGTTTAGAATGAATTATGATATTTATTATTTACCAAAAATATACTATTTTGTTTTTGTTATACACCCCCTATATCGGTCATATTAACTTTTATACAAAAATAAATTTAACAATGGTAAAATATGTAACTATTTTTAAATACAAATTATACTATAAACAATAAGAGTAATAATAGTGAAAATACGACTATTCTTAAATACAAATAATACTCACAAGAGAGACAAGATCTCCTTCATGTATAAGAATAATACTAAATTTTCAATTCTTAGATTCAATGTATAATTTAATTTATGATAATTAATAGTTATTAAGATAGTAAATCCATATCATTATAACATATTTTATTGCCTATAAAATATATATATAATTAGTTATACAATATATTTGGTATAATACTACTGATGTTTAATTCTATATATTAGTTATTCACACATTAATAATATATAATTCAATATTTTTAATTAAAATTGGACGTACAACTAATACTGATTTTATAAGAAGACCAAGTTGTTAGGGTAACTAGATACAAGAAAATTATATAAAAATTAATACAAATAATACTATTATCAATAGAAATCCTGTTTTTAAAGTTGTCATCATATATCAGGGTAAAAATTAGCGATAAGTTTAATTTTTCATCGCAAATCTTATTATTTTAATATACCTTTTTTTTTCCTTTTTTCTTTTTTCCATTAAGATTATCATTATTTTCTTGTAGTGTTAAATATGCTCCTTGTATATATTTGGAGCCTTTGGTGATTATCAAAACTAAATGCACCAACCCTCCCCCAAGAAAGCTCTTCAATATATGAGCGTTTATTTTAAAATGACTTCTTAAATATATATGATTAAGTGCTTTAAAAATAATTAAGGACCATATACATAAATACTACAACAATTAAAGTCTTCAATATGAATACCTTTTTAGAAAATGTAAGTACACTTATTTTAAAAATAATAAAGTATATACATACATAAATATCTATAAATATTAATAATAATTTAAAAATTACATAAAAAAATTATATAATTAACAACAAGTGCAATCAAATAAAATATGAGTTTGATATTAAGAAGTCAATTAATAAGTTTTCCTACTATAAGCAGGTAACAACTGATCTACTATTTGAGAATGACAATTAATTTTGCATTTTAATTTTAGTTATTTGAAAGTTAAATAATTCTTTAATTTCATATACAATTAATATTTTCTCTCATAATCATATACAATTACTATTTTCCTATATTTAAGAAAAATATAACTTTTCATTACCTAATAGTGTTAGATAACTCTTGTCATGATTTTTCGTAATTGCGCAAAAATATTCATCATTTTTCTATTGACAACCATTTTCATTTATTCAAGCCTAACTATTTTTATTTTCTTTATAATTTGAAGCAAAAATACTCATTTAGCTACAAGATTTTTTTCGAATAATTTAATATGCCCAAAAGGTTATTATTACTATAGCAAATTTCAACTCGTGGCAAAATCTAATAATTAGCTACGAAACTTTACCATAGCAATAAATTCATGGCCAGATTATTCCTTAATGACAAATAATTATAGTTACTAAGCAAACTATTACCACAAATTTTCAGGACATGAAGCAAAACTATCTGTTTAGCTATAATATTTTATTTTAAATAATTTATTATGGTTAAAAGGTTACTTTTGCTATAGTAACTTTCAGTTTGTGGCAAAAACTGACAATCAGCTACAATATTTTGTCATCGTAATAAATCCGTGGCTATATTATTTACCTATTACCACAGTTTTTAATAACTTGAAGCAAAGGTATTTCTTTAGCTACAATATTTTGTTTCAAATAAGTTTTTGTAGCTAAAAGGTTATTATTGCTACAATAACTTTTAATGCGTGGCAAAAACTTATGATTAGCTACGCAACTTTATTGTAGCAAAAATAATTGTAGCTATTTAGGTAGTTATTACTACGATTGTTATCAATTATAGCAAAAACAAGGAATTAGCTTTACCAATTTAATTTTCGTGGCTAGCAAATTTTACGAATTTGTAAATAGCCAGGAAATTCTAATTTTTATGGCTATTGTTAGTATTAGCCACGATTTTTAAATACGTAGCTAAAATTTCGTAGCAATAAATATATTGTGTTGTAGTGGCAATCCTAATAAGAATTCATTAAAGTAGCCACCTCTCGCTTCCAAATCACATATCAATTATTTTAGTCAAATTGCAGAAAGCAAATTACTCGTAATAGCACTTTCGCACTTAATATTTCCATCTCTATAGAGTTTCCTTAGCTTCTTAACCATCAATATTTTTAACGATAGATTTCTGGCAACCTCATGTGGTGGTGTTGTCAATGGTGCGCGGTCCCGATCGTCATCACCACACCATGTGTTTTCTTATGAAAATGCATATGCTACTGATCACTTATTTCAAGTTTTTAAGATTTGTCTCCTACCACTCCATGTAATTGACATGTAGTAATTAGATATAAAATGATATTTATTGCTATGCATGGTTGCTTTCATAATGGGAAGTTTCATTCATTAATTTTTTGGCAATTTGCATTAGCATTATAACATCCAGTGTCGATCCATTAGCCAAAAAAATAAAATAAAAAAATCCAGTGTCGACCTCACACCTCTAGAGGCAGAGTCAAGATTTTGAATTTTAGAGCGACGACATTAAGTACTAATGATTGAGTTTTAAATTTAATATTTGTTCATATTTAATAATTTTTTAAACACAAATACACTAATTAAAAAAGAGTTAATGGGTTCAGCCAAACCCGTTGCTTGGCTTCTACCCTCTCCTGCCCCCAAATGGCTTTCTTTGCTTATTCACCGTTAAAGAAGAGGATATTTTGGGGGATGGTGGAGGACGGGTGTTGATGGCTTGAGCTTTTATCCTACGTTTTTCATGTTTAAAAAACAGGTAAAATATTAGCAATAGTATTCCACTAATTAAGTTTACTTGAAGTTGACGAAATGAGAAGCTGCTCCATTCTACGGTCAAACCTTTTTATAATAACTTTGTTGGTTTCGATATTTTTTGACTGCTATAATGAAGTGCTGTTATAGAGGACATATATTATAACATAATATAAAAAATCAATTCCGAAAAAACTTAGCTTTTATAATAAATGGTTGTTAAATAAGGATATTGTTATAGAGAGGTTTGCGTGTATATAAGTTTAACTGCCGTCAAGCTAAAAGAGTGATGAATTGTTCATTTGGCCAAATGAAGTAATTCAACTTACTACAGTTTAATTAGCGGTAATTCTTTGAAGGGATAATACGCCACCAAGGACTTCTACTTAACTAATGAAAGGAGCAGCAGAATGGCTCTAAGTCTCTATCATGCCAACTGCATATTGAGCAGAGACCGCTTAATAATATCGGTGACTTAAAACCAAAATCTAATAAGATATTATAATTTTTTTAATAAAATTAATACATATTTATTTAATGTTCATATTTTTTTTTTAACTTTTTGAGATACTAAGCTATAAATTTAATTCATTTGAATATTTTCTTAAATAAAAAATAGAAACTGTTGATTTAAAAAATTTGAGTTAAAATTGGAAAATAAAATCATCATTAAAAAGGAAGAAGAATGAACGAAAGAAAAGAAGGAAAAGCTAGAACCAACGATGTACCATATAACTGATTAATGAGAGATATAAACTTAATTTACTCACTTATTTGATGATACGCTAGAAAACAAGAAACTTCAACGTAACATTGTAAACGGGTGAACCGGGGGTCAACACACACCCCGAGTTCTCGGTGATTGATGAGCGGAGATTTTGACTATTTATTGGCACATTTTTGCTTTTGTTTTAGTCCAAAAACGTTTAACTGTATTTTCAAAAACTGATGAAATATGCTTAATTGCAGGAATGGTGGAAAATGAGCCTAAAAGATGAGAAGGAGTAACCTGAACCAAGGACAAAAACAGGCACAAAAGCTCTAAAGTGCGGACCGCAGATTATCATCTGCGGCTGCAGATTGTGCAGAAGAACTTATCAGAGATCTGTGAGAAGTGCAGTCCGCACATGAGATGTGTGACCGTAGAAGCAAAGGAAGACCGGAAGTTCAGAGAACATGCATATAAAGTTCAACGAAAGTGCGGACCGCACAATTATTGTGCGGCCGCAGAAGATCAGCTATGCGGCCACAGTTGCATTTGTGCGGTCCGCAGATTTCTGCGGCCGCACTCATAAATGTGCGGACCGCAGAAAGAGAGAGATTCGGCCGCGGTTCATAATTGTGCGGCCGCAAGAGTCCAATCCTGTCAAGCTGAAGCAAAGTGCAGATCGCACATGAAATTGTGCGGCCGCAGAACCTCCGAAAGTGCATTTTTGTCCGAAAATTCCAGCACTGTATAAATAGAAGAGATTCACTTTTTTAGGTCAAGTTTTGACATCGGCAGATACAATAGCCGTTTTTCTTTACTCTTTTTAGTAGTTTTTGCCATTTTGAGCCTTTTGAACATAGATTTCTTTATTCTAATTATCAATATGTGTTTAATTATCATTTCTTGTTCTATTTCTTCTGTCTTAAGCATGAGTGTCACGACCCAAACCGTAGGGCCGTGACGGGCACCCAATTCCTAACTCAACCGAGTACCAACGTAACGTATCATTATTATCATACTATCATGGGTAAATGAACCGGAAATGCCGTCATGAGATAACTAGAATAAAACATAAGGGAATACTAGATATAGGACGACCCAACATGATATAAAAACTTATACATATGACATACGAGCCTATAATGCCGACATAATTATTTGTATATTCAATACATAGGCCGATAAGGCCATACAAGTATCTATATATATGTCATCTGTCTACAAGCCTCTTAGAGTACATAAATATTATAAAGGTCGGGACAGGGCACCATCATACCAATCAATACATATTCAAATTATACTGACCAAATAAACAACTCTGGAGCAAGTGGAGTGCACAAACACCTTCTGGTGAGCTGATAGCCTACTAGGAGAACTCTCAACCTGCCTATCGGTACTTGCGGGCATGAAACAGTGTCCCCAGGCAAAAGGGACGTCAGTACAAATAAAGTACCGAGTATGTAAGGCATGAAAGAAACATAGAGTAAGGAACTCAACCTATAAGTCTGAATAGCTCTGTAAATCATGAAAATATTTATAATGTCATGCATGTGCGTATAAATGCCATACCATGTATAAGTATATGCGTACATAACATCATCAAGACTCTGAGGGCATCTCATCATATCATCTCAGCTACTGTGGGTGAAATCATCATCGTATACCAGCTGATCAGGTGGTGGTGCGTATATAACGCCGTAACCTTTTCCCATATACTATATACATATAATATACGCGTATATAGCGCCATCTGGTCATGGGTTAATGTACACGTATAAATGAATGAAATGCATAAGAAATACGTTAATAAGATCAATATACCTTTCGGATAAACTTTATCAACTACGCATTTTTTTGAGACCCATGAACAGAAGATATAATAATAATTCACATGGGGAACCAAGAACGTAGGCATCTCTAATACTTCTATGAATAGAGTCATACTCATCTATAACGTTGTGCATTTGCTCGTTTCGTTTGTATCATACGGATCATGCCAAAAACAAAGAAGGGATAGCCTTAACATACCTTATCACAATATTTTCAATCACCAAGTTGAACTCGCCTCTTCGTACCTTAATCTATAACAACAATAATAATACTATCGTTAAGTTACGAAAGGTACAACTATCGCACAACGAACGACAAGCTTATTTTGTATTAAAACGGGTAGCATCTCCCTTATAATCCTTACTTCCTTCAAATTCAAGATAACACCAAATACAACAATATCAACTTGTATGTATTATTTTTCAACCTTATATACACCACAAAATACTACAAAATAGCCCAACACACCCCAATCTCTTCATACACAAAACGACCACCGTAGTAGTGTCAAACGGCCCGAAAATATTACGACGAATGACTAGAACACCACCCTGAATTTATGTGGTGTTTCTACACAATATTACTCCTCCAAAACTCCACAAAAAATTAGTAAAACATGCATCCCAACAACAACACAAAACAATTCACAAAACAGTCCGCTACAAGTGAATAACTCGAACTCACGGCTTCCGATCACCGTCCCATGAGTTTTAACTATTAGGAAACGAATTTATCAACCTTCCTTGATATTTAAACACTTAAATACAGAAATTACATGTTTCATTAACTATGAAGTACCTTCCAAAACTCAAACTATAAAGAAAAAGAGAGGTGATATAGCGATACTTACATCGTAGGAATCGTTTTAATGTTATCGTTTCTTGGTTCCGTGTCCGGGATGATAATCTTATTTGAAGCTCTTGAAGAGATATTAAGAGTAAAGTTAGGGGGTCTTATTTGGTTGTGTGTTCTGGAAAATTGAAGAAAGACACGAGATAAGGATATAAATATCCATTTTGTTTGAAAACTCAAAAGGAGCTACTTGGCACCCTAGCATTGGTCCTTCTTCCAACGCTTATAACGTTTTATCCGGCTGTCATATGAATGTACGATTAAGAGAGTTGGAAACTACATTCCTAGATCTTCAATTTGGTATATAATATGTCCCCAAAAGACCTCATATAGAACATGAAATTTATTTCTCAAAAAGATCTGTTACAAGGCAAATACTTAGTCGGTTTTTCCGCAACTTTAATCCGATTTTCCCAAACTTCATATTTTCTATCCAAACATCATATATAGCCATATTATGACTTTAAAATCATTTAAATCATGATTAACAAGTCTCATATTTATTACGTCATCTTGAAACGCACGGGATGTAACAATGAGTAGCTAGATTTTCACTAGGGTTGTGGCCCAACCCTAGAGTGTAAACTTAATGGGTGTTTGAATTATGGCTTGTTTATGGTTGAGTGTTTATTATTTAGCCTTGTTATTGCTTTTAATTATAGAATTAGTGGTTACAAATATTAGTTCATGCCTATTTGACTTGGCCTCTACTTGAGAAAGAGAGACTTAGTCAAGGAAAACTTGGTTAACAAGGTATTGGGGTGAATCAAGACATTGATAGTCCCAATTAAATGGTTGAATGTAGAGATAGTAAAGCCCGACTTGAGCTTGTTATCAATTATTTTGTTCAACACCCATTTGGACTAGAGAAAGCTAAATTGGACAAAGTCACTTTCTGACCGAGAGGAATTGAGTGGGTACTCAAGTGTTGATGACTATAATACACCCTGACTAATAAAATAAGCTTTAAGGCTTACAACCCATTAAGCAAACACCTAGGTGAAGGTCATAGCCCTTGGCCTTTTATATCATTTGAAAAACAACCAAAAATAATTTCCTAGTATAAATTCTTAGTTTATAATCTTAGTTTAAATTAGACCTAGAAACAACCCGAGTTTGTGAAAGTGCAATTTGAGATAATTCAAGCTCATACACTACAATATATATCCCTAAGTCCCATTCATAATTCCCTGTGGAAAATTGACCCGACTCCTTGTTGGGTATTACTATTGCATCGACCGTTTTCATATCCTCAAATAGAGGAGTGAAATTGGACGAGATCAATTTTTGGTGCCATTGCCGGGGAGAATAAAAACGGATTTAGCTATATATTTGGTTTTGTGTGTGAATTGTCTTATTTTCCTTCCTTGTTACTAATTTATGTGAATCAATTTTAGGTACCATAATGGCAAACAACAACGATCAACTCGGAAACATGCCTTTGGGGGATGTGGACGTTGAAGATGACCAAGTTGAAGAGGTTCCTCATGAACCTCAAGCAAACAGAAGAGTCCGGGCACCTCAAGACAATGTCCCAGTTCCACCTCCATCTCCACCAAGAGCGGCTCCACATCGGGTGTTGCCGAATGAAGGGTATTCAAGTGCCATTGTCGCTCCCCGCATTAGGGTGGGCAAATTTCAAATCACGAATGTAGTGCTCACATTGTTAGAGCAACATGGATTTTTCACCGGGGCTCCGAGTGAAAATGCATACAAACACTTGAAGGGGTTTGTGAACACTTGTTGGGGGAGTAAACAGATAAACGTCTCCGAGGATGCTTTAAGGTTGAGGCTATTTTCTTTCTCTCTATGGGGGAAAGCCTTGGGTTGGTTAGAAAGATTGACAAAACACTCCATCCATACATGGGATGAATTGGCGGAGAAATTTATTTCCAAGTTCTTTTCTCCCGAGCATATGGCTACTATTAGAGACGAGATTCTAGCATTCAAACAAGAGACCAATGAGACGTTGCATGAAATATGGGAGAGGTACCGAACTATGGTCAAAGAGTGCCCAAATAATGATATGACGGAGGCTATGATTCAACAAACTTTCTATCGGGGGATCAATACTACCAATCGGTGCGTGGTTAATCAACTTGCTGGTGGAAATTTCATGACAACGCCATATGCGGAAGCTTGTGAGGTTTTAGATGAAATGGAGGATACTTCTTCGGCATGGAAAAGTAGAGCAAATGTTACTCAAGGTGATCCGAGCGCAATTCACTTACATAAAGAGTTGCATGACTATGGGAAAACCATTGCCGAGTTGACCACCACAATGAATCAATTAGCAAAAGCTAAACTTCAACAAGTGCAAAACCTGAGGCAAGTCAATTCTATGGAGGGAGGCAATATGATGGTAAACAAGAGAAGAACTAGAAGTCCACAAGTGCAACACAGAGTGGACAATTTTATGCAAGATGATAGTGGGTTTGATCAAGGAGATTCTCACAATGATCAAGATGAAGAGGTCCAATATGTGAAGAACTTTCAAGGGCAAAGAAATAACTACCAAGTCCCTAGTCAACAACAATGGAGACCTTCGAATAATCAAGGCAATTGGAATTCTAGCAATCAAGGCAATTGGAATTCTAGCAATCAAGGCAATTGGAATTCTAGCAATCAAGGCAATTGGAATTCTAGCAATCAAGGCAATTGGAATTCTAGCAATCAAGGCAATTGGAATTCTAGCAATCAAGGCAATTGGAATTCTAGCAATCAAGGCAATTGGAATTCTAGCAATCAAGGCAATTGGAATTCTAGCAATCAAGGCAATTGGAATTCTAGCAATCAAGGCAATTGGAATTCTAGCAATCAAGGCAATTGGAATTCTAGCAATCAAGGCAATTGGAATTCTAGCAATCAAGGCAATTGGAATTCTAGCAATCAAGGCAATTGGAATTCTAGCAATCAAGGCAATTGGAATTCTAGCAATCAAGGCAATTGGAATTGTAGCAACCAAGGTAATTGGAATAGTGGAAACAATCAAGGCAATTGGAGTGGAAGCAATAACCAAGGGAATTGGAATAATAATAATAATCAAGGCAATTGGGGAGGCAACAACTAAGGCGGGTGGAACAACAACCAAGGAAATCGGGGGTCGAGTTTTCAAAGGCCCCCAATGTACCAACAACCGAGCAACCCACCTCCTTATCCTTCTCAAGGTCCTAGTTCCTCCAACAATGAAATGAGTCATATTGAGAACATGTTCAAGCAAATGATGGAGAAGAATGCCAATTCTGATGCCCAACTTGCTTCACACAACACATCAATATGTAACCTAGAAGTGCAAATGGGTCAAATCTCTCAAGCCCTAAACACTCGTCCTAAGGGGGCACTATCAAGTGACATGGTGGTGAACCCAAAGGGTGGGAACAACACTGGACATGCCATGGCCGTTACTATAAGGAGTGGAAAAGGTGAGGATGTACCCACCTCGAATCAACGGAAGCTTGTAGATGATGAGCAAGTGGCTCAAGAAGATGAGGTCCCGGACAATGTGGTAAAAGCAAATGAGGAAGTACGGATTGATATTGATGATAATGAGGAGGAAGTTCAAGAGGAAGTGACCCCGTCCATGGATCACATTGTTGACAGACCAAAACCGGTAGTGCAAAAGGCTAAGGCATCAATGCTTAGGCCTCCTCCTCCATATTTTCAAAGGCTCGCCAGGAAAAATGGCGAGAATCAATTCAAAAAGTTCATTGACATGATGAAGAACCTATCTATCAATGTGCCATTGGTTGAAGCCTTGAAGAAAATGCTCGGTTATGCAAAGTTTCTGAAGGACTTAGTGACAAAGAAGCGATTGATAAATTTTGAAACTATAAAAATGACTCATCAAGTGAGTGCAATTGTGCATTCAATGGCTCCCAATTTGGAGGATCCTGGCGCTTTCATGATTTTTTGTATCATTGGGAGTGCCGAGTTTGCAAAAGCTCTTTGTGATCTTGGGGCAAGTATCAATTTGATGCCCTATTCACTTTTCAAGACTTTGAGAATTGGGCAACCAAGACCCACATCTATGAGATTACAAATGGCCGATCGTACCATGAAGAGACCATTGGGAGTGATTGAAGATGTATTGGTTCGTGTTGATAAATTTATTCTTCCGACGGATTTTATCATTCTTGACTGTGAGGTTGATTATGAGGTGCCTATTATTATTGGTAGACCTTTTCTTGCTACGGGGAAGGCTCTAGTTGATGTTTAAGCCGGAGAACTTACCTTTTGTGTTGGTGATGAAAAAATAGTTTTCCATGTGTGTAAGTCCATGGGCAACCCAATAGCAAAGAGGTGTGTTCTTTCGTAGACTTGGTGACCGATGTGATTGTAGATGAAACAAGTGTTGTGATGAATATTGATGATACATTGGAGGTCGTCTTGATCAACTTTGATGATGACTAAATAGATGGCTTCATGGAATGTGTGAACTCGTTGGAAGGAATGGGGTTGTATACTTATCATCCCTGCAAATTGTGCTTGGATCTTGAAAATAGGACAACTGCTGCAACGAAGCCCTCGATCGCGGAGCCTCCTATCTTGGAGTTGAAGCCATTGCCTCCACATTTTCGGTATGAATTTCTTGGCCCTTATTCTACTTTACCAGTTATTCTTTCCTCTTATTTGACTAACATGCAGGAAGATGCTGCATTGGCGGTGCTACAAAAGAGGAAGAAGACTATTGGATGGACATTGGCGGATATTCAGGGGATAAGCCCCGCATTTTGCATGCACAAGATTAACTTGGAGGAAGGTGCCAAACTATTCATTGAATATCAAAGGAGACTCAACGAAACCATGCAAGAAGTTGTAAAAAAGGATATCATCAAGTGGTTGGATGCCGGGGTTGTCTATCCCATTTTCGATAGTGCGTGGACTTCTCCAGTTCAATGTGTCCCAAAGAAAGGGGCATGACGGTGGTCACCAATGATAAGAATGAGTTGATTCCTGCAAGAACGGTGACCTGGTGGAAAGTGTGTATGGACTATCATAGGCTCAACAAAGTCATAAGAAAGGACCATTTTCCACTTCACTTCCTAGATCAAATGCTTGATAGATTGGCCGGTCGTGCTTTCTATTGTGTTCTTGATGGGTATTCCGGCTACAACCAAATTTTTATTGCTCCGGTGGATCAAGAGAAGACTACCTTTACATGTCCTTATGGTTCTTTTGCCTTCAAGCGGATTCCATTTGGGTTGTGCAATGCACCAGCGACTTTTCAAAGGTGTATGATGGCGATTTTCACGGACATGGTGGAGGATTACCTTGAAATCTTCATGGATGACTTCTCGGTGGTCGGGAATTCTTTTGATGGTTGTTTCGCAAACTTGGATAAAGTGTTGGCAAGATTTGAAGAAACAAACTTGGTGCTTAATTGGGAGAAATGTCATTTCATGGTCGAGGAAGTCATTGTCCTTGGCCACAAGATCTCAAAGAATGGCATTGAAGTAGACAAGGCAAAGACTGAGGTGATTTCTAAACTTCCACCTCCAACTTCAGTGAAAGGCATGCGGAGTTTCTTAGATCACGTGGGATTTTAACAGTGTTTCATCAAGGATTTCTATAGAGTGGTGAACCCGTTGTGCAAGCTTTTGGAGAAAGATGCTAAGTTCCACTTCAATGATGATTGCATGGAAGCTTTTGAATTTCTAAAGTTCAAGTTGACTACTACTCCCATTATTACCGCTCCAATCTGGAGTGTTCCTTTTGAGCTCATGTGTGATGCAAGTGATGTAGCGGTAGGGGCTATTTTGGGGCAACACATCAAAATTTCTTTTCATTCGGTCTACTATGATAGTAAGACCATGAATAGTGCCTAAGTCAACTACACCGTTACGTAGAAAGAACTCCTTGCCATTGTCTTTGCTATGGAGAAGTTTCGCCCGTACTTGATGGGTGCAAAAGTCATTGTCCACACGGATCATGCGGCTCTTCGCTATATTATGAGCAAGAAAGATTCTAAAGCCCGATTGATGAGATGGGTGCTTTTATTACAAGAGTTTGATATTGACATCCAAGATCGAAAAGGAAGTGAAAACCAAGTGGCAGACCACTTATCTCGTTTGGAGGAGGAGGGGAGGCCGCATGATGGTCTTGAAGTCAATGCCTCCTTCCCCGATGAGCAACTCTTATCTATTTCAATGAAATAGGTGCCTTGGTTAGCGGATCTAGCAAATTTCCTTGTAAGTGGTATTATCCCGAATGAGTTCTCTTTAAACCAAAGGAAGAAGCTCAGACGAGATTGTCAAGACTATTATTTGGATGAACCGTACCTTTTCCGGATTTGTACAGATGGAGTGATTAGAAGATGTGTACTGGAGGAGAAATAAGTTGAAATTCTTGGGGCTTGTCATTCTTCGCCATATGGTGGTCACCATGATGGAGCAAGAATGGCAGCCAAAGTGCTAAATTGCGGTTTCTATTGGCCCACCTTTTACAAGAATGCAAGTGATCTAGTCAAGCATTGTGATGAATGTCAAAGGGACGGTCGAATCTCAAAGAAAAATGAAATGCCCGTCACCACTATTTTGGAGATTGATATTTTTGATGTATGTGGTATTGACTTCATGGGGCCTTTTGTGAGTTCTTGTGGAAATACCTACATCTTGGTCGCGGTTGATTATGTGTCCAAATGGGTTGAGGCCGTTGCTCTACCGAACAATGAAGCGAGAAGTGTGGTGTCGCTTTTGAAGAAAAACAATTTCACAAGATTTGGTACTCCCAGGGCTATCATAAGTGATGGGGGATCGCATTTTTGCAACAAAGCTTTCGACACCTTACTCACCAAGTATGGTGTCACTCATAAAGTCACAACTCCCTATCATCCACAAGCAAGCGGTCAAGTGGAAGTCTCCAACCGAGAGATAAAGAGTATTTTGTCCAAAACTGTGAATGCTAGCCGGACGGATTGGTCCAAGAAACTTGATGATGCTTTATGAGCTTATAGGAAGGCTTACAAAATACCTATCAGAATGTCTCCATACCGGTTGGTGTTCGGAAAAGCCTATCATCTTCCGGTGGAACTTAAGCACAAATCCATGAGGTCTTTAAAGAAGTTGAATCTTGAGTAGGATGTCGCCGCCAACTTAAGGGTGGCATATTTGAACGAGTTGGATGAGTTTCGGTATTATGAATACACAAGTTCGTCCTTATACAAAGAGAAGATGAAATATCTTCGTGACAAATGCATTTGGAACAAAGAGTTTAAAGAGGGTGATCTTGAGTTGTTGTTCAATTCGCGGTTACAAATGTTTCCCAAAAAGTTAAAGTCTAAATGGAGTGGCCCATTTGAGGTTGTGGGCGTGACACCCTTTGGTGCTTTGGACTTGAAGAATAAAAATGATGAGGTGTTTAGAGTCAATAGTCACCGGGTGAAGCATTATCTGGGAAAAGTTGGTGATGGCCACGTCGTGGCGGTAATTCATTTCAAATGATGGTAATCTGCGTCGTACCGCGACGTTAAATCAGGCGCTTCTTGGGAGGCAACATATGTTTCTTTTTCTTTAGATAGGTCTTATTTTGTGTTAACTGGTTTTGAAGTGTGTTGCAAGAATGCGTGTGCTATGCAGGAACTGTGCTCAGAATAATTGGCTATGTATGGAAAAAGTACAGACCGCACAATTTTGAATGCTATAGCAGAAGTCAACTGCGGCCGCACAATGCGGTTCTGTGCGGACCGCACAAACTGAGATGGAAAATTGTAAACTTTCTGAAGTTTGTCTATTAGAGAAATGGTCAAAGTGCGGACGCACAAGGAAATCTGCGGTCCGCACCAAAACTTGCGGTCGCACACATAATTCTACGGACCGCAAAAGAAATTCTGCGGCCACACTCGTCTCTTAAACCCTTAGCCAATCCCGTATAGTATAAATAGTATCCCTAAGACTACTTTTGAGACTTTACACTCTCTGAAAATTTAAAACAAAGGCTAAAATTTTGCAAAATACTGAGTCAATTATCTGCCACTTAATTGAGCATCTTTGATCATTCCTTAACACCACTTCATCATTGGTATGTTCAAATTATTTCTAGAATTATTCAATTTTCTTAGTTAGTTTATAATTTATTAGTTATTTTAGACCATTTTTCAATTTCATATCTATGAGGGGTGTAATGTGTGTTAGGTAAACTCCTAGTTGCTATTTGGGGAATGTGTATTTGGTTTATCATGTTTAATTACTACTACCATGCCTAATTTGTGTAAAAGATTGAAACCCTATAAGACTGTGCCCGATTTAGTTTTAAAATGTGCGGCCGCACAAGGAATTGTGCAGTCCGCAGAATTAAATGCTTAGGGCATTTGGTTAGGCAAAAGGGCGGACCACACTTGAAATTGTACGGTCCGCAAAAATTCAATATTGGCCGCAGAAAAGTGTGTGCGGCCGCAGATCGGGGCATTCTCTGTCTTCAGAGAGTTGCCATTTTTAAGGTATTCACTGTGCGGCCGCACTTCAGATGTGCGATCGCACTAATAATTATGCGGACCGTAATTTCATCTCTGCAACAACACTTTCAAATTGTGTGGTCCGTACTTCCCCACCCTGCAACATGTTTTGTTCTGTGACTTTCTGTTTATCTGTAATTGAATTAGAAATGACTCGTGCTGCTGTTTGTTGTAGAAAATGGTTAGATACCTTGGTCGTGGTGATACATCAAATGGGAGGGGTAAACCTTCCAGAGGCAAAGGCAAAAGCAATTTACCCCTCGTCCTCCAAAGAGTAATAAGTAAGAAAGCCACAATAGACCGACGAAGATAGCCCGAGCCCTCCGAATCAAGTTCATATGCCCCGTATAGGGAAGCATCGAAGGGCAACTCAGTGCAAGAGCGGCATGCTGTGCAATCACAGCCACAACTGCTTCAGGACAGATACCAACTAAGAAACGAGCCTACCTCTTCTGAGAGTACTTCTGAGGGGTCGGAAGGTAACAGTCAGGCTTTGGGCCCTTCATCTACACATGCCCCTAACGCACCAGCTACTATAGTGGATGTGGATGAGATCCCGGATGATGGCCGAGGGGGTGATACCAGAGTTGCCGGCCTTGAGAGGTCGAAGAAGAAAGAAATTTGGGAAGATAGGTTCGTCAGTCTAACTGCATTTAATGGTTTTTGAGAGTGGTGGCCGTCGAGATCGCTCACTCTTGAGCGTCAGTTCTTGTTGAAAGATCTTGATAAATACAACCCAGTGGTGTTGAGACAATCCTGGGAGTAGAAGGGGTGGACATGGTTCACTTAAACTGTGGTAGATACCAAAGAGTACCTGGTCCGGGAATTTTACGCTAATGTGGCGCACATAAAGAAGGGGACCAAAATGGCAAAAATGAGGAATCTGAAAGTGAGGTTTGACCAGAGCACCTTGAACACATACTTAGGGTTGGAGGATGTTGAGTAGGTGCAATACTTGGAAAAGCTGGCTTTGGGCAATGCAACTAGCCCCATGGCTAGCTAAGATTCTGGCAGCTCCAGGACCACCACCACCATGGATCACAGCAGGGGTTTCTATTCAGCGGAACACCCTAAATTTTGAGGAAAAGGGATGGAGGACATTTGTGTGTAGCAGAATAGACCCATGCCAAAATAAAACAAATCTCCCAATCCCGCGGTTAGTGCTAGTCGCCTCTATCATGGCCGGATACCTAATCAATGTGGGTGCCGTGATGTTGGCCAACATGTCTTTGGTTGGCAGGTAAAGTGACAGATCCTACCCGTACCCCAACACTATCACGGAGTACCTTACGGATGCGGAGGTCGAGCCGTGGGATTTTGATACCAAGATGCGGGCGAAGAAGCCCTTCTCATGGTATTCTTTGACGGGTGGTGGAAACCCAAAGAAAGAAGGGTCAGCTGACTACTACCGTAAGCCAGTTTGATGAGCCTTCGATGGTAGCTGCAGAGTCAGCTGAAATGCCTTCTACTTCAGCAGTGCCTTCTACCAGTTCAGCTGCCATGCCTCCACCTCCTTCTTCAGGGCCTTCAGCAGCAGTTCCCTCCACCTCGACTTTAAGGCTGGCGCCTATGCCCACTCATCCACTTTCTGCACTGTGAGTCTCCCAGACACTGGCGAGCCTGAACAACCGGATGCAGATAGCTACTGCAAAGTTGTCTGACTTATCCAGTGTTATTGCAGCACAATCAGCCACCCTGGCACCCCTGTTTCCTCCGATAATGGAGGATACATTGAAGAAGATTTTGGAGAATTAGCAGACAATCATGAACGCTTTAGCAGCACATGGAGTAGTGATTGAGGAGCTTGGGAAGTAGGTAAAGAAGATGAAGAAATCCCAGGCATCCAACAAATCATTAAACATACTAAGGAGAGAGGTCACCAAGATAGCAGCCGCTGGGGACCTCCCAATTGATATGCTCATAGGGTCAGACCCACCAGCATCAGCAGCTCCAGCAGCACCATCTGTTCCAGTGGCACCAGCTGGCTAGTCTGAGGAACCATACATGGTTGCCAACACTGCTAAGGTGGTACGCCAGATGTTCACCCACCTAGTTACTCCCAGAGCCGAGGATGATGAGATCCAGTTAGAGAAGACTGAGGGCAGTGACGCTGCTATGGACACAACCATATAGGGAGTCCTTTTCACTTTTACCCTTCTTTATTCTTATTTTGTTAAGCATTAATGACAATGCTTACTTTTATTCGGGGGGGGGGGGGGTTG
>AWOL01S0009443.1:180676-234889 GCA_000715115.1 Nicotiana otophora | reverse complement strand
TTTATTGGATATTTGGATGATTTGACATTTGGTTTGTAATAACTGATGACATTTTCCGTTTTCTTTTTATCATGTATAGATTCTCCTCTTTCTATCTCTATTGATGTATATATTTTCTCTTTTCCTCCCTCATTATGTACATTCATTATGCTTGCAGTAGCTTGCTTTGTAGTTTCTTTATTTTATTTTCTTATTAGTCAATGTTCAATTCAATAGCTTCTTTTTAATCTACTAGCTTCTTTTTGATCTAGTAGCTTCTTTTTATGTTTGAGTGGACAATAAGCCTATGGTTTTCTTAAGGCCACGGTTCTTTCAAAGGTAGTTTTTGTGTGAACCAGGCGACTCTTCCCAACGATGAATGGCGTGACAACCTTCTTAAGGGATTGGGTCTGTTTTTGGTGATTAGGTAAGAATAGTAGTAATAAGGAATAAAAAGACCTAATTGAGTCAAGCTCGAAGAGTCAAATATGCTTCACTTGGTACCAACACACTTAACTACGTGCTTGTGGTTAGAAACAAGTTTGTTTTGGAAAGAAATAGCTCTAGTTAGTGACCTTGTAACTCTTGTGTTGACTTAGGAAATCATCGAGTGGTTTAGGCGAGCCATAGTGATTTTCAAATCTTGATTATGGTCGTTGTGGGCCCTCGACTATATCCTTTTTAACAATCCAGCTACGTGAGAGGTGAGATATTTTTGTTGCAAGTCTAAGTACCCGTTAAAATGGTCTAGAAGTTGTCCCGAATGTGTTTCTAGGCAAAATTTTAAGTTTTGCTGGCTTGAGAAGTGATTTTAGGATCTCCTTTACCCGCTTGAAATTTTCCATAGCCCACCAATGTTGTTATCCCAAATCAACCCATTTGATCCTAAAATCCTTCTCATTTGATCACAATGTTACAAGCCTTTACCACTTCGGTCGTGACCCTCTCTTGGCACCCGAGCTTTCCTTAACACTCATGTGAAACAATTGGCTAAAGTCGTAAGTTTGGGGGAGAGACAAGGAGTTTGAAAAATGTATCAAGGCACAAAAAGAGAAAAGAAATGAAGAGAATAAAATGCAAGAAAAAGAAAGAAGAACAAAAAGAAAAATGCAAAAAGAAAGTGAATAAGTTGAAGAGTTGGAGGGATTTCAAAGAATAGTAATGATGCAAGGCATGGAGAAAACAAAGAAGGAGAAAATAAATATCATAACCAAGAAAGAGTGATCTAAATCTCTCCAATCCCCCTATGGAAAAGAAAATGCGTCAAAAATGTGGAAAAGCATGAGCCGATAAGAGAAAATGGAGTGCTTAAGGAAAGATGAACCCGTTCTATCATAGCATATCCAACATTAGTCCAAAAGCCTTCATTGCATTCTGAAAAAGCCCTACGTGATTTCAAGCCGAGTAAGCTTACATTAGTTGTGATTTACATGAGGGGCAAGCCTATGGTACTTAAAGTCGTACTTGTGATATTTTTTTGAGAGAGATGAGCAAACCTTTCACAAATCTTTGAATTAAGTGCTACATTCTTAAGTGAGATAAGCAAATGGAGAGTAGAAGAGGAGGAGTTTGGGATCTACAATTACCTACATGAAAGAGCGAGCTTCCTTGATGAATTAAGTTAACTCTTGATGCTCAAGTGTCACATTAGAATTATTGGTGCTTCAACCCATTACCTTGTTAATAAGTCATAAGTGTGTGGGTAATTATTGGTCCCAATTAATGTGTGATTGATGCATTTTTCTTATTAGCTGGAATAGATCTTAATTTGTTGAGGTGGGAATTACCTTATTTACTTGAAGACAAGCAAAAGCTTAAGTTTGAGGGAGTTGATGAGTGGGGATTTTAACTACTTATTGGCACCTTTTCGCTTTTGTTTTAGTCCAAAAACGTTTAATTGTGTTCCCAAAAACTGATGAAATATGCTTAATTGAAGGAATGGTTGAAAATGAGCCTAAAAGTTGAAATCCAACTCAAGAAGGAGTAACCTGAACCAAGGACAAAAACATGTACAAAAGCTCTAAAGTGCGGACCGCAGATTGTGCAGAAGAACTTATCAGAGATTTGTGAGAAGTGCGGTCCGCACATGAGATGTGTGGCCGCAGATGCAAGGCAAGACCGGAAGTTCAGAAAACATGCATATCAAGTTCAACGGAAGTGCGAACCACACAATTATTGTGCGGTCGCAGAAGATCAGCTATGCGGCCGCAATTGCATTTTTGCGGTCCGCAAAAGAGCTATCTGCGGCCGCACTCATAAATGTGCGGCCGCACTCATAAATGTGCGAACCACAAAAAGTGAGAGATGCGGCCGCGATTCAGAATTGTGCGGCCGCAATAGTCTAATCCTGTCAAGTTAAAGCAAAGTGCAGATCGCACATGGAATTGTGCGGCCGCAGAACCTACGAAAGGGCATTTTTGTCCAAAAATTCTAGCACTGTATAAATAGAAGAGATTCACTTTCTCGGTCAAGTTTTGACATCAGCAGACACAGTAGCCATTTTTCTTTACTCTCTTTAGTAGTTTTTGCAATTTTGAACTTTTTGAACATAGATTTCTTTATTCTAATTATCAATATGGGTTTAATTATCATTTCTTCTTCTATTTCTTCTGTCTTAAGCATGAGTAGCTAGATTTTCACTAGGCTTGTGACCTAACCCTAGGGTGTAAACTTAATGGATGTTTATTATTTAGCCTTGTTCTTGCTTTTAATTGTACAATTAATAGTTGTAAATATTAGTTCATGCCTATTTGACTTGGTCTCTACTTGAGAAAGAGAGACTTAGTCTAGGAAAACTTGGCTAACAAGAAATTGGGGTAAATCAAGACATTGATAGTCCCAATTAAAGGGTTGAACCCGACTTGAGCTTGTTATCAACCGTTTTATTCAACTCCCATTTGGACTTGAGAAATCCTAATTGGGCAAAGTCACTCTCTGACCGAGAGGTATTGAGTGGGTACTCAAGTGTTGATGACTATAATACACCCTGACCAATAAAATAAACTTTAAGGCTTACAACCCATTAAGCAAACACCTAGGTAAAGGTCATAGCCCTTGGCCTTTTATATCATTTGAAAAATAACCAAAAACAATTTCCTAGCTTAAATTCTTAGTTTATAATCTTAGTTTAAATTAGACCTAGAAACAACCCGAGTTTGTGAAAGTGCAATTTGAGATAATTCAAGCTTATACACTATAATATATAGCCCTAAGTATCATTCATAGCTCCCTGTGGAAAATTGACCCGACTCCTTGTTGGGTATTACTATTGCATCGACCGTTTTCATATCCTCAAATATAGGAGTGAAATTGGACGAGATCAATTTTTGGCGTCGTTACCGGGGAGCATAAAAATGGATTTAGCTATATATTTGGTTTTGTGTTGAATTGTCTTATTTTCCTTCCTTGTTACTAATTTATGTGAATCAATTTTAGGTACCATAATGGCAAACAACAACGATCAACTCGGAAACATGCCTTTGGGGGATGTGGACGTTGAAGATGACCAAGTTGAAGAGGTTCCTCATGAACCTCAAGCAAATAGAAGAGTCCGGGCGCCTCAAGACAATGTCCCAGTTCCACCTCCATCTCCACCAAGAGCGGCTTCACGCCGGGTGTTGCCAAATGAAGGGTATTCAAGTGCCATTGTCGCTCTCCACATTAGGGTGGGCAACTTTCAAATCACGAATGTAGTGCTCACATTGTTAGAGCAACATGGATTTTTCACCGGGGCTCCGAGTCAAAATGCATACAAACACTTGAAGGGGTTTGTGAAACTTGAAGGGGTTTGTGAACACCTGTTGGGGGAGTAAACAGATAAACACCTAGGTGAAGGTCATAGCCCTAGGACTTTTATATAATTTGAAAAATAACCAAAAATAATTTTCTAGTTTAAATTCTTAGTTTGTAATCTTAGTTTATATTAGACCTAGAAACAACCCAAGTTTGTGGAAGAGCAATTTTAGATAATTCAAGTTCATACACTATAATCTATATCCCTAAGTCCCATTCATAGCTCCCTATGGAAAATCGACCTCGACTCCTTGTTAGGTATTACTATTGCTTCGACCGTTTTCATATCCTCAAATAGAGCAGTGAAATTGGATGAGATAAATGACTTAAACGAAGTATACATGTATGAGATAGAGACTGAATCCGAGAACTTTTTGGTTCGTGGCTGGAACGGGATGCTCGCCACCAGGCCCGATAAGACAACACCCCCAAACCCGAAACGAGCTCCAAGACCTTGGAAAGCATTACAAATGATTACACACGACGCAGATCTCGCCCGATTCCGGTAGCGTATCAGTGATTGTTGTACAAAGAGGATTTTTACCTTTTTTAGAATTGTATTAGGGGTAAAACTTTTCTACTATATAAGGGGGAAATTTCTTATTCAGTAGACACATTGTAACACGCATATCTAGGCAATACAAAATTATTTCTCTATTTTCTAGCTATTGAAAGGTTCTTATTTTAATCATAGTCCTTCATACGTATTTGGCTTCGAATCGAGGGTCCGGTCGAGGGCAAAACTATTGTTAAGCTTAAATCCAAGCCTGAACTCAACGTCACAACTGGTTTGGTTATTTACCTTATCTTTAATTTGTTTATCTAACATTCTTGATTACTTGTGTTGAATTAATCCATATATCCTTAAAACTACGTACAAATTTAATTGTTATTCGTTTTAAGGGTAAATATTTTGGCGCCCACCGTGGGGCTAAGAATAATAGTGGTGGTTTGATACAAATATCCATAACATACTCTATTTTACACTTGTTCTTTAAGGTCTCAATTTCAGGTCAGTTTAAAAATGTCAAATTCTCAGTCTGCTCACTTGAACGTCGAGGCTAAGTTTGGCTATCATGGCGAAAACAACAATCTGGTGACTATCAATGAGGTGCACCCTACTAATTCCAACGGAGTCCCAGTTTCATATCCAATCGATGCTAACTTACATGTGGCCATCGACGCCAACCTGCCTACCAACCACGAGAACAACGTTCGCAGAGGAGCCCGACTAACGACTCAAGGAGCGCCCGAAGGTGAAGGCAATGGAGTCAGTCTACGAGTGATCTTCGAAATATTGCAGGCTCAACAGGCGGCGATAGCGCATCTACAAAATTAAAGACGCACCCCTAGCAGAGTTGAGCCCGAACCATCCCGGTAAAGCACCCGAAAAAATGAGCAGATAGCCGAAAGGCCAGGTGGAACTTAGCCCGATGCCAGTCCCGAAGTAATGAAAATGCTTGAAGCATTATTGAAATGGGTGGAGTCAGGTGAAAAGAAAATTGAGGCTAACGACAAGAAGGTGGAGACATGTAATTTTCGGGTCGATCAAATCCCAGGAGCGCCCCCGATATTGAAAGGCGCGCCCTCTAAAAAAATTGTCTAAAAGCCTTTTCCTCCAAGCGCGGCACCAAAGCCAATCCCAAAAAGGTTTTGTATGCCCGATATTCCAAAATGTAACAGAACCACGAATCTGAATGAGCATGTAACCTCCTACACGTGCGCCATCAAAGGCAATGACTTGGAAGATGGCGAGATCGAGTCACTGTTATTAAGGAAGTTTGGGGAACCTTTGTCGAAATGAGCAATGATATGGTAGCACAACTTGCCCCCAAATTTCATTGATTCTTTCGCCATGCTCGCGGATGCCTTTGTAAAGGCTCATGCAGGGGCTATCAAGGTCGAGACCAGAAAATTAGATCTTTTCAAGGTTAAGCAAAGGGACAATGAGATGCTCAGGGACTTACCTTCGGTTGCGGATGATTGGGTTGTTCAGGCATTCACTCAGGGACTTAACCACCGAAGATCCTTGCTCCGCAACAGCTAAAACAAAACTTGGCAGAGTACCCGGTGAAACTTGGGCCGACGTCCACAATAGGTACCACTCAAAAATTAGAGTCGAGGACGACCAACTCAGAGCCCCTTCTGGGTTCGTTTATCCCATCAAAACCGACGACATGCTTAAGAGAGTCATAGATCATGAATCAAGGCCGGTCCGAGATCGGTACCAACCATACAGTGCAGATCGAAGGGGAAATGGGTCCGGGTGCAACTCTACAAGGAACGAAAAGAGAAACGATTGAGGGCCTATTAGACGAGGTCTGATGAGAAACAATGGTTTCAACAGGCCGCTCGGGGAAAGGGAAGCACCAAGATTATCAGAGTATAACTTCAACATTGATGTAGCCAGTATCGTATCAGCCATTGGGCGCATAGAAGAAACCAAGTGGCTTCGACCATTATAGTCCGATCCTACCCAAAGAGATCCTAAGCTAATGTGTAAATATCATGACACTCATGGGCACATGACCGATGACTACCGACAGTTGAGAGAAGAGGTCGCCCGGTTGTACAATAACAGGCATCTTCGAGAATTTCTGAGTGATCGATCCAAAAGCCACTTTAGGAACAAGGACTCCAACAAAAAGACCAAACAAGAAGAACCTCAACACGTCATCAACATGATTATCGGAGGGGTCGATGTCCCCCAGGGACCGATAATAAAGCGCACTAAAGTATCCATCACGAGGGGAAAACGCACTCGAGATTACATCCTGGAGGGAACCATTTTGTTCAGCGATGAGGACGCCAAAGGCATCGTACAACCTCATAATGATGCACTGGTGATATCCGTACTTATCAATAAATCTCGGGTTAAACGTGTGTTGATTGATCCAGGCAATTTGTCCAACATCATCAGATTGATGATCGTTAACAGTTGGGGTTACAAAATCAAATAGTACCGGCGGTCCGGGTGTTGAACATATTTAATATGGCATGCGAACCTGCTAAGGTAGAAATAACCTTTCCAGTGAATACCGCCGGGACAATTCAAGATACGAAATTCTATGTGATCGAAGGGGACATGAGGTATAACGCCTTATTCGGAAGGCCATGGGTTTACAACATGAGGGCAATACCCTTAACACTGCACCAGACACTAAAGTTCCCTATGCCGCGAGGAATCAAGACTGTCTACGGAGAGCAGGCGACTGCAAAATAAATGTTTGCTGTCAATGGGTGATCCCAGTGCCTACGATCTTGACATCAAAGAATAGGAAGCCAACCAGGAAGGAAGAAACTAAATAGCAATCACCGATACCGGTCCCGACCGAACCAGAAGATCGAGGAGTAAGCGAGGAGGATGATTACAGAGTTCCTAGGTCATTCATTGCTCCCTATGATTCCGATGCCACCAGATCGAAGGTCGAGGAGCTGGAGCAAGTCATATTAATCGAACACTTATCCGACCGGAAGGTATACCTGGGCAGGGGGTTAACTCCCGAGCTCAGGAAAAAACTCATTAAATTTCTTATAGCTAACATAGATTGTTTCGCTTGGTCCCATCTTGAAGTGAGAGGGATCCCGCCGGAGGTAACCGATAAGCTGAGTTTCCATCTGGTTAAGTAGAAAAGGAGACCGTAATCCGAAGTCAAGCACGCTTTCATCAAGGACGAGGTATCTAAACTCCTTAAAATAGGATCCGTTCGGGAAGTTAAGTACCCAGACTGGTTAGCCAATATAGTGGTAGTACCTAAGAAAGGAAATAATCTAAGAATGTGTGTAGATTATAAAGATCTGAACAAGGCATGCCCTAAGGATTCTCTTTCTTTGCCTAACATCGATCTGATGATCGACGCGATGACCGGGCACAAGATACCCAGTTTTCTCGATACCTATTTCGGGTACAACCAAATTCGTATGGACCCTGGTGATCAAGAAAAAAGTTTCTTTATCACTAAATTCGGAACCTATTGTTATAACGTAATGCCATTCGGATTAAAGAACGCAGGTGCCACTTATCAATGCCTAGTAAACTGGATGTTCAAAGAACAAATAGGAAAATTAATGGAAGTTTATATTGACGACATGTAAGTCAAGTCCCTACGAGCATAGGGCTATTTGAAACATTTGCAGGAAACCTTCGACATATTAAAGAAACATAATATGAAGCTGAACCCGAAAAAGTGCACATTCGGGGTCAGATCCAGAAAATTCCTCGGGTTCATGGTATCCAATCGAGGGATCGAGATCAATATCGATAAACTCAAAGCCATAGAAGATATCACCGTGGTCGACAACGTCAAGGCCGTTCAAAGGCTGATCGGGCGTATAGCTGCCTTGGGCCGGTTCATATCGAGGTCCTTAAACAAAAGCCATCGGGTCTTCTGACTATTGAAGAAGAAGAATAATTTTTCTTGGACCCCGGAATTCCAACAAGCTTTGGAAGAACTCAAGAGGTACCTCTCGAGTTGCCAACTACTCCACACTCCGAAGGCGGATGAACAACTATACCTTTACTTGGCGGTTTCCGAGGTGGCAGTAAATAGAGTCTTATTCCAGGAAGAGGAAGGTATACAATTCCCTATTTACTATGTTAGTAGGACTCTAGGCGAGGCAGAAAAAATGTATCCTTACCTAAAATAATTGGCGCTCGCTTTGCTAAGCGCCTCTAGAAAGTTAAAACCGTACTTTCAATATCATCACATATATGTCGTAACATCTTACCCAGTGAGGAACATCATGCACAAGTCCGAGCTATCAGGTCCGTTGGCCAAATGGGCCATCGTAATTAGCAGGTACGATATCGATTATCGACCCCAAACTGCCATTAAATCTCAAATTTTGGCCGATTTTGTGGCCGACTGTACGTCGGCCTTAGTGCCCCATGTCGAAAGAGAAATTTTGTTAGCCTCGGGGAGTACTTTGGGAATTTGGACCCTTTTAATGGATGATGCCTCGAATGCAAAACGGTCCGGGCTCAGTATCGTGCTGAAGCGCCCTGCCGGTAATATGGTTAGGTAGTCTATTAGAACTATGAAATTGACTAACAATAAGGCCGAGTATAAGGTCATGATTGCAGGTCTCGAATTGGCTAAAAGCCTTGGGGCCGAGGTGGTCGAAGCTAAGTGTGATTCCTTCTTATGGGAAATCAAGTCAATCGGATATTCCAAGTAAAAGAGGAATGGATGCGAAGGTATTTAGACAAGTTACAGGTAACGCTACATCTATTCAAAGAATGGATCCTACATCACGTGCCCCGAGATCAAAACTGCAAGGTTGATGCGCTGGCCAGCTTGGGGTCATCAGTTGATGACGATGAAATTCAGTTCGGGAAGAATCGTACAACTCATGAAGTCGGTGATAGAAGAAATCCACGCCGAAGTAAACTCAACGAGTTTAACATGGGATTGGACGAACAAGTACATAGACTACTTGAAAACTGGGAAATTGCCCTCGGATCCCAAATAATCGAGAGCTCAGCTTATTAAGGTGACGGATTTAGCTTGGTAGAATGGGCATTATTTTGGAGAACGTTTGATGGCCCATTGTCCAGATGCTTGGGATTGGGAGATACTGAGTACGCCTTGAGAGAAGTTCATGAAGGCACTTGCGGAAACCATTCGGGGGTAGAATCTTTGGTTCAGAAATTAATCAGGGCCGACTATTATTGGACCGAAATGGAGAAGGATGCGAAGGACTTCGTACGAAAATGTGACGGCTGCCAGAGACACGCCCCGATAATTCATCAACTGGGAGAGCTACTACACTCGGTCCTGTCGCCAGGTCGTTTATGAAATGGAGGGGTGGACATCGTCGGTCCCAAGTCATGGGCACCCGGTAAAGCTCAATTCATACAAATCATGACTGATTATTTTTCAAAATAGGTTGAGGCCCAAGCATTCAAAAAAGTCAGGGAGAAAGAATTCATTGACTTCATCTGGGACCACATAATATGCCGATTTTGGATACCAGCTGAAGCCGTGTGTAATAATGGGAAGCAATTCATAGGCAACAAGGTAAAAACATTTTTCGAAGATCACAACATTAAAAAGATACTATCAACACCTTACTACCCTATTAGGAATAGACAACCGGAGTCAACAAACAAGACCATACTTCAAAACCTAAAAAGGAGGTTGACCGATGCCAAAAGGAAATGGAAATAAATCTTACCTGAAGTCCTATAGGCTTATCGTACACCCTCGAAGTCTAGTATCGAGTTCACTCCATTTTCATTGGTCTACAGGGCCGAAGCCTTGATACCAGTCGAGGTGGGAGAGCCGAGCCTCAGATTCCAATATGCAACCGAAGAGTCAAATGGCAAGGCCATGGTCACGAGCCTAGAACTATTGGATGAAAGGCGTGAGGCAGCTTTAGTCCAGTTGGCCGCCCAGAAACAACGGATAGAAAGATACTACAACCAAAGAGCCAACATCTGACATTTCAAGATCAGGGACTTAGTGTTGAGGAAAGTAACATTACACACCCGGAACTCGAACGAGGAAAAGCTGGGATCAAACTGGGAAGGACCGTATCGAGTCATTGGAATTACCGACAACGACTCATACAAACTCGAAGCTGGACACGGTGTGAAACTACCGAATAATTGGAATGTGACATACTTAAAATGGTACTACTACTAAGGTACGATCTGAACTACTCTTTAATCATGTTATGAATCGGACTAACACTTGCATGCAATGCTCAAGAATGGATGTGGCTATTAGGTCTGAAAGCACATGTTGCACTCTTTTTCCCTTGAACCAGTTTTGTCCCAAAATAGATTTTTCGGCAAGGTTTTTAACGAGGCAACAATAAAATGTAAACTTAGATTCGAAGGTTGGTCTCAAATCAGAGTCAATGGGCATTCATTTCGCGTCAACAGTATCCAAGCCCTCTCAAGCTCGACCTCAAATACTGGGGGCCATTACCCTCGGATTTAGATTTTCAGCAAGGGAAAATTTAGCAAGGAAAAAAGAAAATCTTGTATGCTAGAAGCTAAGGCTCGGTGGTTAGGCTTCATTGTAAGGGCCAACCGGTCGTGTGAACCGTTCCCACATATTCCACTTTAGCCATGACATAAACTTTTTTGATCATGTACTTTACACATAGAAATAAAAGAAAGTTCCGCCTTGATATTACACATTTTCTTGCCTCTTAAATTCGGATCCTAAGAGCCCACGGGCTACCCCTATTCGGGGACTATCGAGCCCAAGGTCTACCCCCACTCTGGGACTGTCGTTAGAAAAAACAAGTTCGGATAACTTGGGCCACTAAATCCCGGAGGCACCAAACCGATTAAGCGGCGCCTAAATACAAAAGGCTACGGCCGTCCTAAAAACTGCTCGGAGACGTACGAAGCTCGTAATCAGAAAGTAAGGCCTTTATAAAAATTCAAAACCTGCTAAAAGTTTACCCTCGACAAAAGCATCGTCTAAAATCATTTAATTATCTTGAAAAAACTTACGGTAAAACTCCGTCTAAACTTTCAGGCCCGACTCATCGCTAGAGCCGTCGGAGCCTTCGGATCTCCCCGAGCCTTCGAAACCCTCAAAGCCTTCGGCACCTTCGGGCTCGTAAAGCTTCTTCGCCTCGGTCTCAGATTGTTTGGCTTTCGCGATCTCAGCCGACATGTCAAAACCTCAGGCGTGGATCTCCTTGAGGGTCTCTCTTCAGGATAACCACTTCATATATTCGGCCTTTGCCTTCAGACGGATCTCGGATGCCTCCATATCGACCTTGTATTAGGCCACCATTTTCCATTATTTCGGCATTGACAGAGGTTGTATCAAACTTGGACTTCACTGCCTCGTATTCTCTACCGAGTGCATCTCACTCTATGACAGCCGAGATCAACTGTGCTTGGAGATCGTCATTTAGCTGAGACCACTTGTGAGATTTCTGCTTTGACACATAGAGTTGGACCTCTACCGATGCCAGCTTCGCCTTGGCGGTTTCCTTCTCCGAAGCCAGTAGGTCCATTTTTATTTTCTACCCGTCAACCATGGCTTAGACCTTGTTCATCTCGGCTCAGAGTTGGTCAATCAGGTCGATCTTCTATCGGACCTGTGAGGTTGTGTTGTTAGTCACCACGACTAGCTCCTCATTTTTAGCTTCAAAGACCTTTACCTTTTCAACCAGGTCGGCATGTTCCCGCCTCAGGGTCGAAGCTTCCTTCTGAGCCCTGTCTTGGCCTGAAGGTCTTTGATGGCCCCATCCTATTGCTCACTGAGGAGCATGAACATGTCCTTTTTCGGGGCCTGCTCCTTGAGCTCGAACTCAAGCTGGTTGATTTTGAAGCGGTACCGGAGGAAGCTCTCATGGTGAAGTACCGAGGCCTACAAGACAACAAAAATAGTAAGAGATGTTAAAACCTAAGTGGAATTCAAGAGGGAATATTGATGCCTTACCCGATTCAGCGCCTGCTGCGCCTCGTTGAAGAAACACTACGGGACCACCTCATTCATCTCTGCCTGGCCCTCCTCAGTCACCAAGCATCAGAGGTAGCTGGCTATGCCCATGGGAGAAGACAGAACTCGAGCAGCCTTTGAGACCATAAGAATGACTGTTCTCTTGCAGTCGGGGTCCACACTCGGAGCAAGAAATTTCTTCACCAGTTTTGGGCTCGAACTCAGCCCGCCAGCTTCTGAAGGCACGTCCTTCTTTGGGAGCTCCAGGTCGCCTAGCCTAGAAAAATCTTACAAAGTGGACATGTCCACGCCATCGAAGAAGGACTGAAGAAGGTCGTCCGCACCGTGAACTCCTTCATTTGACTTCTCTTTTCCTGCTTGGGCCTCCTCAATCATGGACTCGGTGCAGGAGGGCGTCTCCATGATGTCTATTACACCAGTCGCCTCTTTCAGAGAAAAAGTGGCTTCTCGGGAGGTCTTATCCCCGATCTACATCCCGGCCTCTCGAGTCGGAGGGAGGTCGGCCTCACGACTCTCTCCCTTGGCTGCCGCTTGCTCCATGGCAAGGGTCGATCCGTGAGCAAGAAAAATGTCATCTTCTCCAGACTCATCCCTGAGCTGGAGGAGTTAGTCAAAATCTGGCACCAGAGAGTTGGTGCTCTTCTTGGGCTTACAAGCTCGGGAAGCCTCCCTTCTTTTTGGCTTCACCTCGGGACCCGGGGAACCTGAAGAATTTCTTTCCTCTTCTTGTTCTTCCCCGCGACAGTCCCGGGCTATCTCGTAACTGAGGGATCAACAGATAGGGACACACCCTTGTCTCCTTTCAGCAGCTTAAGTTCGGTGGTCTTAGAAAAACCTGCGAAGGAAAGAGGAAGGGTCAACGTTATGTAAATTTGGGGCGTAATAATAACTATTCTGAGAAGAGCCTTACCATGAGAACGGGCCTCCCATCGGCCCTTCGAAAGCTTGTACCACGAGCGCTCAAAGTATGACATCTTCTTGCAGATGCCTTCGATCCACTCCTTGAGCCGGGGGACCGCAATGGGAATCCGTATGTAGGATCCGGGGAAGCGCCTCACCTAAAGGTGTGACGTACACAGTCTACTCTAATGCAAACACTAGTGACTGCTTCAACTGTTCGAACGCATGAACTATAGGTCAGACGGACCGTTGCTCCAAGGGGCAGTGAATTGTGGCCTTCTAAATTATAATCAGTCAACTTGAAGTGATCATATAGTTGACTAAAATTGATTTAGTTGTCTAACTGTATGTGTTTTGATTAGTATAAAGTAATGAAATGGTAAAGTGCAGAAATGTAAACAGAGATATTATAGTTTTATACAGAGGTTCGATAAGACTAAGGAATTAAAGGAATAAAAGATAGTAATACTTAAGAGGAGAAAAACTGACCACGAGATCTTGAAACAGAATGGCTTTAAGAAGTCGAGGGAAGAACTTGTATGTAAAGATTTTCCGACGAGAATAACTTGGAAGTTTGTGGAGGTTCTTATTATGCTTTAAAAACGACGGTTTTGGTAAAGAAAATAGTGCTTTTTTCTCTGGTTTTTTACCAATTAGTACTTTAGTAGATAAGGGAACAGGAGAAAGTTGATCGGAAAAACCCTCCTTATCAATGACAGCGGGACAATAACAAAGGCATAAGTTTTTCTTCATGGTTAAAAATAAAGGTGACTAGTTAGAGGATTTGCAGAGTTGTTCTATTTTAAGGGGCAGTTATAGATTGTGTGCGATAGAAAAGGGGTATGGAAAAGGTGCGAGAAAAGGATTGTATTTTTTTCCAAACAAGAGAAATATGCTCTCTTTTGTTTGGTCGCTCTTTGACGGTTGAAGTTTGGTAATTTTACGATAACAACAATAAACGCAGTGTAATTTTACTATTGGAATTTAAAAAGAATAGTGCGTACGCAAATCTTACTTTTGCTTTGTGAAAATAGTCCGATAGACATTCAATTTTAAGATAGAGGAAAAATAAGTAGCAATAGCAATCGGTTACAATAGTAAGCTAATATGGTAAGATAACCGAATAAAAGAAAGAACATTTAGTTATAGAAAGAAGTTTTATTATTTTCTTCTCTCAAAAAAGTAACAAGCTTATTTCAATGTTTTCCCTTTCTAATACTTCTCTCGTAAACAAAATTCCATTAAAAACGTGTTACCGGCAAAAATTTCTTTCTCATGGAAAGGAGAATTACTTAAGAAAGATTCCTTTAAGATAAATAAAAATATAACTTCATCCATTGCATTTTAAGATATTCATTTTGTTATAGTACAATTGTTGATAAATAACTTAAAATTACTTCCGGTTAACTGGAAATGCGTACAAAGGTAGATAAACCTTTTCTGCATAGTTTGGTATATACTAATATAAAAGTGGTTCCCATGGTTCTTCGTTTCAAGGAGTAATATAATTTGTTTCCTGTATGTTAGAAAGTCGAAACCCCAGCTTAATTTGGTCATCAATGGAGATATGGGGTGTGATCAGAAGAGAGGAGAAAGGAAGATGAAGACCGACCAGACTAGGTTTATCTTCGATATAACCTAGGATGAATGTGTGTAACGACCCGACTGATCGTTTTGAGAATCTACATTTCGCTCGGTGTTTTGAGATTTCGAGCATCTCCGCATGATGTATTATGACTTGCGTAAATCGTCGGTGTAGGTTTTCAAGTTATCCGGAATCGATTTGGAAGGATGAACTTTAAGATTCAAGCTCTAAGTTGGAAGAATTGACTAAGGTTGGATTTTTGGGTAAACGATCTCGGAATCGGGATTTGAAGGTTCCAACAGGTTCGTATGATGATTTCGGACTTGGACATATATTCGGATCGGGTTTTGGATAACTCGGGAGCATTTCGGCGCCTATTATGGAAGTTAGCATTGTGGAAGAATTTCATCATATTTGTGTTGAAGTGAATTTCAATGTTATCGATGTCCGTTTGGGATTCCGAGTCTGAGAATAGCTCCGTATGGTAATTCTGGTATTGGGAGCGCGTCCAGAAATGGATTTGGAGGTCCGTAGGTCATTTTGGAGTCGTTTGGCAAAAGTTAGAAATTTGAAGGTTTTTGAGAAGTTTGACCGGAAGTGGACCTTTTGATATCGGGATCGGAATCCGATTTCGAAAGTTAGAGCAGGTCCGTAATATCAAATGTGACTTGTATGCAAAATTTGAGGTCAATCGTACGTGATTTGATAGGTTTCGGCATCTGTTGTGGAAGTTTGAAGTTTCAAGTTCATTGAATTCGAATTGAGGTGTGATTCGTCGTTCCGATATTGTTTTGTATGTTTTGAGGCCTCGACTAGGTCCGTGTTATGTTATGAAATTTGTTGGTATGTTTGAATGGGGTCCCGGGGGCCTCGGGTATGTTCCGGTTGGGCTATGGGTTATTTTCCTCCTATTTTGAACTGTTGAATCTGTCATCTGGCTTTTCTTCATCGTGTTCGCGTCCTTGTACTCACGTTCGCATAGTTTTATTTTGGAGGGTGGAATATTTCCTCTTTGTGTTTGCAGCTACCCTCTCGCGTTTGCGAAGTTCTGCCACCTCCTTCTTCGCGTTCACATTCCATATGTCGGGTTCGCGAAGTGCTAACCAGGCCCCGAGCACTAGTGATCATTTTCCTCTTCGCGTTCGCGTGTCTCTTACGCGTTCGCGTAAGTCTTGTCCCTTGTTCATCGCATTCGTGAAGGGTATTCTGGGCAGCTTCTATTTTCTTCTTCGCGAACGCGATAGTTCTTCGCGTTCGCGATGCATAAAAGACCCGGGCAGTGTTCTTTTAAAAATCGCAATTTTGACTTTATTTTAACATTTTCAAGCTCGGATTGGTGATTCTTGGAGCAATTTTAATCTTGTGGACTAGGGTAAGTGTTCTCTACTCATTTTTGATCTTATATCATGAATCTACCCTAATTTTTGGTAATTGGGTTATGAATTTTATAGAGAAAATTGAAGGTTTTGGCCTAAAGTTCATAATATGAATTTTTGAGTTTTGAACATCGAATTAGAGTCGGATTTAAGTGAAACTAGTATGGTTGGACTCGTACTTGAATGGGTGGCCGTATTTTGTAAAATTTATCGGGTCCCGAGGTGCGGTCCTGGGGGTCGACTTTTGGGTCGATATTTAGACTTTGTTAAATATTGAGGCTTTATGATCCGGAATAATCTCTTACGAGTTTTATTTGTGCTTTGAAGTTATTTTGATTAGATTTGAGCCGCCCGGAGGTCATATCACCCGATGAGTTCATTTTTGAGTGTCAGTTTGCCTTTTTTGAGGTAACTGTTTTGCCTAACTTTGTTGAGGAAATTTTTCCTACTATTTGACATTGTTTGCTACATGCGGGGTTGATACATATATGAGGTGACAAGCATATATGCATGTGCCAGGGTAACCATGTTCGGGGGTAAATTATGTTATAGATTGCGTCTTGTAGAATCACGTGACCTTCTTGCCTCATGCCTTACTTGGCTCCTAGATACTAAGAATATAGTATTAAATATTAGAAACTAAGACTTAGCTTATTATAACTTGATCAAATTTGATGGAAATTCTGAGAATACATTGGTGTGTTTAATTCGGTCATCAATATACATAATCATTAATACATTGCTACGACCGATATTCTTAAGATACTAGATTCTATACTTGTGTTGTAGATCATTTGTGAAATTTGTTGGAATACTCGAATAATAAGGTTCTTGTGGGTTTATTGAACTATTGTTGGCTTGGAAAGTTGTGATTGTGATTCATTTGAAATATCCGTTTAAACACTCTCCTTGACGTTATTTATGCTTCCTGCCTTGTTTGTCATTGATATTCATATGCTTGGTAAGGAAGAGTGTAAAGCACGAAAGGTTAATGTCGTGCCTTTGTTTATACATTATCATGTGAGGGAGAGTGTAAAGCATGAAATGTGATACCGTGCCATATTATTTGAGAGTTAAAATATGAAGGGTGATGCCGTGCCATATTATTTGAGAGTTAAAGTACGAAAAGTGATGCCGTACCATATTATTGAGAGTAAAAGTACAAAGGGTGATGCTGTGCCATATTATTGAGAGTAAAAGCACGAAGGGTGATGACGTGCCATGTTATGTGAGTAAAAGCACGAAGGGTGATGTCGTGCTATTGTATTTATATTATTATGCTTTCATGTTATGGAGAGTTCATGGCATGATTACAAATACTGATGGTGAGAAAGGGAACAAAGAAAACTCGACACTTAAGGAAAGACTACACTTACGAGATACATTCCACTTTTCGGGAAATAGCAGGAAGTCAGGAGGGATAAAATCTTCAGTCTTCACCCGAACTAAGCTCCCCTGCCAGCCTCAGTCTCGATCCTTATCGTTGCTCGAAAAAAGGGGCCTTGCTGGCCCGGTGAGTGAGCTTGATTAGTCCCTCTCCAAAATTTTGGGGACTGTATAGACGGAGTAGGTGGTCGAGGGTGAACCGAGGGGACTCAGTGTTGTTCACAAAATAACGTAGGAGGATCATGATCCTCCAAAGAGACTGGTGGATTTGTCCAAGGTACACCTCGTATCTCTTACAAAAGGCCAAAACTACGAGGTCTACCGGGCCCAGTAGTTAGGGATAAGTGTAAACACTTAAATAGCCCTCCACATGAGTGGTAATATTGTCCTCGATGCCTCTTCGCCTCGGTCTTGTTTGGATAAGGCCTTCTCAACTTTGAAGTTGTCTGCGATTGAATAGCCCCCGGGAATAAAGTTTTTCATGGTGGGCTCCGGGGCAGCTTTAGGAGCAACCATCTCGGGAGCAGCCGTCTTGAGAACAATCACTTCGGACCTGTGGTCGGGTGGGAAGATAAAGAGGCAGCCTGCTGAGGAACTGATTTGGAAGTCTTAGCCATCATGATCTGGAGAATATGAAGATTTGAAGGAAAAATATGAAGGTTTGAAGGAAAAGGGTATGAAGGTTTGAAGATAGGATGAAGATATGGGTAGAAATCTAAGAACAGTTATGAAGATTTGAAGATCAAAGATAAAGAGATGAAGATTTAAAAAAGTAGATAGCCGTTAGAGAATTCAAAGATAAAAGCTAAGATCAGAAAGTGGAAGAAGTACAATTGGTCTAAGCTTTTATAGGAGAAAATATAATCATTATGCGACGTTTCACATTCGGAGGCGACCAGCCGATGGTTAACACGTGTCCGAAGTTAGAATGACGCGACTGATGGGACGTTTTGGCTTATTCGTCGTCTTAGTTGTAACGTACAAAGAAAGGAACCGCGGTTCATTTATTGTTCCCCATCGTTTCAGCAAACCTACTCTATGAGAAATGAGGTATGGGTGAACTCAGGGCCAGCATACACCCTGAGTTCTCGGTGAATCAAACGAAATATGAATGTATGAGATAGAGACCGAATCCGAGAACTTTTTGGTTCGAGGGTGGAATGCGATGCTCGCCACCACGCCCGATAAGACAACAACCCCCCAATCCCGGAACGAGCTCCAAGACCTCGGAAAGCATTATAAACGGTTGCACACGACTAGTAGAGGGCCGTGATATCCGCACCCAACCGGATAGCAAGGTAGGGATCTCGCCCGATGCCGGTAGCGTATCAATGATTGATGTACACAGAGGATTTTTACTCTTTTTAGAATTGTACTAGGGGTAAAATTCCCATACTGTATAAAGGGAAAGTTTCTTATTTAGTAGACACATTGTAACATACGTATTAAGGCAATACAAAATTGTTTCTCTGCTTTCTAGCTATTGAAAGGTTTTTATTTTAATCATAGTCCTTCATACGTATCTGGCTTCGAATCGAGGGTCCGGTCGAGGGCAAAACTATTATTAAGCTTAAATCCGAGCCCGGACTCAACGTCACAACTGGTTTGGTTATTTACCTTATCTTTAATTCGTTTATCTAACATTCTTGATTATTTGTGTTGAATCAATCCACATATCCTTAAAACTGTGTACAAATTTAATTGTTATCCGTTTTAAGGGTAAATAAACATATCAATCGACTATTCTATCCTTCGTAAGTGTATTAAATGTTGGATAAAATTATAATTACATTTTATCATTAAAACTCCATTATTTACTTATACTTATTATTTGACATTTTCATTTAATACAAAATTATTTAAAGAATGTATACTACCATTTATGTTAAAATGTTACAATTAAATTTTAAAAACTTTTATATTTTCTCATGTTCATTGTTTGCTTTTTAAAATAATTTAAAAAATGTCATGATCTCCTTGTATGGTCATGGCATTTGGAATGTAATAGATTTCTTATCCAAAATTTGAAGTTATTATTTCAAATTTTCAAGTTTTCGAATAAATAAATGAAAGGACATAAATCCCTTATATAATACTATAACATATTCTTCTTGATAAAAACATATTACACACTTCTAAGACACGCAACGTAAGAAAAAAATTATTTCTTAGAGAAATTTTGTTCAATAATATTTTGCACCTTATAAATTCACTCACAATGTTTCCTTTTTTTTCCTCCCCAGGATCCATGTTGAGCGAGAGAAAAAAGAAGAAGAAGAGTTTGCCTAATTACTATTCGTAGCTACTACTTAATTGTTACTGACTTGTATTACTTGTATTCAAACGCACAACGAATACAACTTGGGTCAAGTGTATTCGTTCGCGAAACGAATACAATGTGTATCAACTCTATTCGTTCACGCAATTATAATCATTTATGCAACGAATACAATATGTATTAATTGTAATTAAGGCGGAATATAATGGCGCATACAAATGATACAACTTGTATTGACTGTATACATGGGTGTATACAAAGGATACACTATATATCAATTATATTTGTTCGCACAACCAATACAACAAAGGTGAAATACAAAAATATAGAAAAATAAAATATTCTTGTCGAGAGTCGAACTCAAGACCTCACTAACTAAGCGGACGCTCTAACCAACTGAGCTACAAGAGCTTGTTGCTATCTTGTTTCAGTTCAAAATAATTAATCTCTCATTTTATGGATTTGTTATAAAATTCAAATATAGCTACGAATGACAAACTTTTTGAAAATATAGCTATAAATGATAAATAGTGTAAATATTTGATGTGTCGGGTAATTTTCTCAAGAAAATAAAGTAAGAAAGCCCCGAAGGTTGTCCAAAGTTTCCGAGCCCAAAAGTCCATACTTGGGTTGGCGGGCCGTTTATTTCTGTGTCCCGCTCATTGTTTAAAACAGATCTTAGATTGTCTCCAATATTTTCTATTTTATTGTGCTTGATATCCTTATTGGTTGGCGTATCCACTTTTAGGCTATGCTATTAGAGTTGACCGTCCTTTGAAATACATTGGCAACATAGCCATCGGTCCGGCTAAATTGATATTTTTGGCCCCAACTAAAATACGAAACACAATTCTAGCAATCGATACTAGAGTTTAAAGCCCCAGAAATTATTTCTAATTTTTAAACCTTTGCTAGTGTAAATTCCAGAAATTGTTTCTCGATTTTTAAACAAGGTATCTGAAATAATGTGAATTGATTCAAAGTCTCAGTAATCATTTCTGGAGTTTGAACTTATAAAGGTTTGAACAAATCTCAGTAATCGTTGTTGGGATTGGAACCTATAAAGGTTTGAACAAACGACAGTAATCGTTGTTGGGGTTGGAACTTATCATACCCTTTTTATTCACCTCACTAACCCTTTAAGAAAAAGATAAAGTTGATTTTAAAGCTCAAAAGGGTTTTCAACTATAAAGTGACAGAAATTGTGTTTCAAAGAATTTTCAGAATCGCCGCCTGACATTTGATTTCGGTGTGCCAGGTCACCATTAAAAAATGATTTTTCCTTTTGGAAATACATTTAGACTCTAAAATATAGTCTGCACCAGAGATTCTAGATAAGGGGGTTCATTTGACTCGGGGAGAAGGTATTAGGCATTTCTCAAGTCCCGTAACTAGTACGCTTGTGTACTCAATCAAGTTGACTTTAAAGAATATTCTAATTGAGGCAAAAACACAGAAAAAGGAAAATAAATACAAAAAAGGCTCGAGGTCATCCTCACCTAATAAAAGAAAAATAAGAGAAAAGAAAAGGAAGTACTAAAAGAAAAAATACTAAGAGTTATAATCTATCCTACGCTAACCTAGGCCTCCATTTACATTCACTTTAGGGAATGCCCCGGATAAAAATATATATAAACTCTTCGGGGCATTCCCCTGGTGAAACCATAATAAACTAAATGGGAACAACCTCTTACCTCAAAAATTCAAACAAAATCCTAAGGTTTGCCAACCTAAGTGTGGTCGGCCTAGGCATGCTCATACCCGAAAAAGTAAATAAAACAAGACTAGAAGAACAATTTAATTATCTTGAACCTAAATTTCTTTTAATTTTACACAACAATCCAAACAATGAAATCAATCCAAAATAAGTTTTCAAGTTGGAACCCCTTACTTCATTAAAGCTAAATCGCATTCGGTTGAAGCAGTAACATAAAAAGACAATGCTAACTAGCCTACTTTAAAGCACGTACACAACAAAGAAAAATATTCGTATTGTCACTTTCACGTCATTAGCGAATCCAGCTACCAAATTCAAGAAAATTTAATCAAAGGATCAAAAGGTATCACAAATAATCATGGAAACCATATGAATCAACCATTCAAACACATACGTGATAAAAATCAAGAGGTAGAATATTAAAGATAGAAATGGACCTTTAAATAGCTTTTCAATAGCAGAATTTCCTCCCTACAGCTTTACACTCACTCAAGCGAGGAAAGAATCCGACGACAGGAACTCGACAGAGCAGCAAATAGCAATAAATATTGGACAGGAACCACGAATCAGCCCGTGAGCGAACCCAGAACTCGAAAACCTCGAACGGACCACCGTGTGTACTCAATGAAGAAGAAAGACCCCAAAAATAGACAGTGTATCCATGGTCCTATGTGCTGCCGCGGTTTAGTTCATCGGTCCTTAACTCAGACTCAATTCTCTCTCAACGTAAGCCATGGTTTGTTTGGTGTGAGCAGAAAGCAGAATAACATGGTCTTTTTCTCAACGCGCTTAGCTTTTATCAGTGGTTCGATCAGAGAGCAAAAAACACAAAGAGGAGGAGAGAGAGAGATAAAATGACAGTTGTCCGGCGGGTTTGAGATGGCCGATGGCGGCAGATTTGAGACGAGGGAGTGTGGCCGTTTTGGACTTGCTGCTGGCGGCGTCGCCACTCGTCGGTGATCAATTCCGGTGAGGCAACAACTCGAGTGGGGGAGATGGCAGAGGCGGGTTAGGAGGGTGGTCGTTGGGTGTTGAGGGGATGCTGCTGCGTGTGTATCTGTGTGCTCGAATTTCCGGCGAGTGATGACCTGAGCAGAAGCCTTGTCTATCAAATGAAGAGAGAGCTTTGAAGATGAAGAGGCGGCCGGATCTCGGAGAGGAGGGGTGTGGCTCTCTAGGGTTCTTGAAATTAGGAAGATGATGTTTTTTATGGCTGTGAAAAATGACCTTGGCCATTAGACGGGGATGGAGTGCATGGCTTGAATTAATTCCTCCAAAAAGGCTGATGGGTCAAGGGATTGCGCTCAGGTGGAAGATTCTAATTTGGGCTCAATTATGGACAAGAAAAGCTTAAAATTCATTAACAAAGCCAACTTTGTTTCAAATTAATATAAAATGCTTGTAAAACCTAAAATCACTCCTAATTGGTTAAAATAAAACTAAAAATTAAAAATGAAACTCTATATATTTTCTTGTATTTTCAAGTATTATAATAAAGTAAAAAATAGAGAAAATAGGCAAAGTCATGCTAAAATTAAAATACTATAAACATAAATATAATAATTGACCTTAAACTAAAGATGAAAATATTTTTGTGTTTTTAAATTATAATTTGAAGTAAAAATTGACTAAAACTCCATAAAAATTAAAGTTGAGTTAAAACAATATTTTAAACATTACAAATAGCTCAAAAACGTAACAAGTCAAAAATTACGTGCTTACAACTGCCCCTCTTTGCTTGGAAACACAAAATATTTTCGAGCAAAGAAATAAGTAAGCAACGTAATTGAGTTCTGACCCGACACTTATTCAAAAGAAGGTAGAGATGGATGGAAAGATTGTGACCGAGCCCTGGTATCTGAGCTGCCTATATAACCTTGGCTATAAAGGAATCAGGCCACGTGTAGTTCAAAAGTGAGAAGAGCGATGAAGTATACCGAGGTAGAGAGACGATTGAGGTACCGTCGAGGTTCCGGTCCGCGGTTCCTGCCATTACATCAAAAATAAAAGGAAACATTACATCAAAAATAAAAGAAAATACAAGATCTTACCTACTTCTTGTCTCGAATATTTTTTGAATATCCATTTGATCCTTCAATCATGAAACTGAAAATTCACCCTATTCTTCAGGTGGGCATCCTGCTGACTTGAATTTGAAGAAAACTGGAGGTTGATCCTGTTCTTCAGGTGGGCATCCTGCTGCTTGCACTTGAAACAAACTTGAACTTGGAGTAGACTTGAGCTTGCAAACCTTTTCCTTTAGGCGACTCGTGCTACTTCTGATTTGACTTGAAAAAACTGGAGGTTAACCCTGTTCTTCAGGCGGGATCCTGCTGCCTCTGACTTGAACTTGAAAAACTGAAAGTTGACCCTGTTCTTTAGGCGGGCTCCTGATGCTTCTCTAACTTGAACTTGAAAATTGAACGTTGAAACTTTTCCTTGGGCGGGCTCCTGATGCTTCTTGAACTTGAAAATTGAAAGTTGACCCTGTTCTTCAGGCGGGCTCCTGATGCTTCTTGAACTTGAAAATTGAAAGTTGACACTGTTCTTCAGGCGGGCTCCTAATGCTTCTTGAACTTGAAAATTAAAAGTTGACCATGTTCTTCAGGCGGGCTCCTGATGCCTCTCTGACTTAAACTTGTAAACTCAAAGTTGACCTTGTTCTTCAGGCGGGCTCCTGGTGCCTCTGACTCGAATTTGAAAAATAAAAGTTGACCATGTTCTCCAGGCGGGATCCTCCTGCTTGATCTTAAAAGAAACTGAAAGATGACACTGTTCTTCAGGCGGGCTCCTGGTACTTCTCTGATTTGAACTTAAAACCGATTTCTGAAATATTGACCCTTGTTCTCCAGGTGGGTGCCTGCAATCAAAACAACACAACAAACAAAATTTTCTGCCCGAGTTTGCACTAGGAAGATTTGTGAGTTGTTAGCAAAACTGTAAATCACCTATGCTATTGATGCAATGATGAGAGTAAAACTAAAGACTCGACTAGGATGTGCATCTCCTGTGAGTAAAACCAAGAAAATTTGACTAGCAAATACGTTTGCTAAAAATAAAACTTGAATGACCCAAACTAGGAAGTGTGTCTCCTATTGATGAACTCAAACGACCCAAATTGGCAAGTGTGTCTCCTAAAAAAATAACCCGAAAGACCCAGATTAGGAAGTGTGTCTCCTACAGGTAAAACTTGAATGAACCAAACTAGAAAGTGCGTCTCCTAGGGGTGAAATCTCAATTTAGGAAGTGCGTCTCCTAAAAGTATATCCTGAAAGACCCAAACTAGGAAGTGCGTCTCCTAGGGGTGAACTTAAATAACTTAAACTAGGAAGTGCGGCTCCTAGGAATGAACTTAAATGACCCAAACTAGAAAGTGCGTCTCCTAGGGGTGAAATCTCAATTTAGGAAGTGCGTCTCCTAAAAAGTATAACCCGAAAGTCTCAAACTAGGAAGTGCATCTCTTAGGGGTGAAACCTTTAACCTAAAATTAGGAAGTGCGCCTCCTAAAGAAATAGAATCTGAAAAACCCAAACTAGGATGTGCATCTCCTAAATTTGAAATTGAGCTTGAGGAAAACTATAAACTGAGCTTGACTAAACTAAAAATTGACCCTATTCTCCATACGGGACCCCTAAACTCAAGAAAAACTAGAGATTAAAACTTAAGAAAACTAACAATTGACCCTATTCTCTAGGCAGGACCCCTGAACTTAAGAAAACTAAAGACTAATAACTGGAGGAAACTAAAAACTGACCCTATTCTCTATGCGGGACCCCTGAACAAAAGAAATGCCAAAGATTAACAATTTAAAGAAACTAAAATCTGACCCTATTCTCCAGACGGGACCCCTGAACTTAAGAAAAATTAAAGACTAACATCTTAAGAAAATTAAAAACTGACCCTATTCTCCAGGCGGGACCCTTGATCTTAAGGAAAACAAAAGATTAACAACTTAAGAAAAATTTTAAAAAGAAATAACCTTATTCTCCAGGCGGGACCCTTGATCTTAAGGAAAACAAAAGATTAACAACTTAAGAAAAATTTTAAAAAGAAATAACCTTATTCTCCAGGCGGGACCCCTGAACTCAAGAAAAGCTAAAGATTAGCAACTTAAGAAAACTATGACATGACCCTATTCTCCAGGCGGGACCCCTGAACTAAAGGAATGCTAAAGATTAACAACTTAGAAAACTAGAAATTGACCCTATTTTTCAGGCGGGATCCTGAATTTAAAGAAGAACTAAAAACTCTTCCGACTGGGGAGAATGCCTAGGAGGTATGATCTTCTCAACTAGGGGAATGCCTAGCAGGTAAAAACCTTATCAAACAACCTTTGTGCTAACAAAATTTGGTCACAACACCTAAAAACTTCAAGCGTCCAAGCTTTGATTTGGACATAGTCTTCGTTCCTGGTTCAAACAAAGAAAACTTGTGAGTTTAAAATATGGTGGTTGGTTTGTAGCCTTGATCTTGAGGGCGATTGTTCCTACACTTGCCATGATAACTTTGATTTCAACTTGGAAGACCCTGCTTGTTATTGGCTAACCACTTTTCTGTCAAACCTTACCACAGAAAATACCTCTGATATATTCGAGCCCTATACCCTTTATCTGTTGCATTGTGCATATGAATTGATATTTACCGAACCTTTGCATTTCATATGAATCCCAAAGCACGTCAATTTTTACCAACTCACTGTGCATACTACTCTTTCCTGACTTATGCCACTTTGATGTGCTAGCCAGACTCCGCTTTGTGCAATTGGAAAGCTGGTAGCAAATTTTGAAATCATTTCTCACTTATTCTAACGAAACAGACTAAAAAGAGGACTTAAACAAAGCAAGATGAATAGAGTAAGGGGACAATGGAAAGAGATGATATCTAACAAGAAACTTATCAAGTAGAAACTTATCTGATATTACACCAACTCTAATGACCATGACGTGCATATTGGATTAAGTGGCCTGATCTGTCAAGAAAGTCTAATCTTCCATTCTTGTCATACCTCTAAGCTGTGAAACTAGGCTTCAATGCTCCAATTTTCATATCTAATTCACGATCCTCAGTCGACTTGTAGTGCCATGAAGGGTTTTCGCTATCAAGCCTCTCTCATTTTATTCTTTCTCTCAACTCACCGTAGCCTTATGGTGCCCGTGAGGGTTTTCAATGATAAGACTCTCTCATTTTGTTCTTTTCTTCTTATTTCCTCTGATTCTGCAGATGACAAGGCATTAACCATGGTAAAAACATCACATCTTCCTCGCATGTCTAACTCGACACTCTCAAAGATTATCTAGAAGTTCTTTTTTAGACTGTAACGTGGCTTTTGGACAGTGTTAGAAAGAAAGAAAGGCATGAAGGCTCAAATTCAAACATCAGACAAAATGAGGTATAACTTTACAACTTTTGAAACCGTCTTTTATAGAAAACGAAACTTCTGCCCCAGTTTCTGCAACAAGAGAATTTAATTTTTTTTTTCCTTTTTCTTCTTTTTTCCCTTTTCTTTTTGAGATGGAATTTCTAAAAAACTACCCAACTCTTGACTTTGTGAGATTATGAAATACTTTATTTGGTGCGACCGAACCGTAAGGTTGCCTACGTATCTTGTGGTAACAAGAATCAGGTCGAACGTAGTTCAAAAGAATACTTTTTGTTGTTGCTATTTTTCTTTTCTTTTGGAATGAACTTTATAAAACAAACCTTATGGGGGCATGATTTGTTTTTAATGACTCTTACTCGAGTCCAAAAGAGGGGAGGTCAAAGAAATCAGCACTGGCTTAAAAGGGTACCGAAGGGTATAAAGTGTTTGGGTAGCTGAAAGAGGGCCTCCCGATCTCTGAAAATGCCAAGTACAACACATGCAACTTGAGGGTGAAAATGAAGATCATACACAACAATTCTTTTGCCGCTTTGGCATTGATATTACTGATATGCCTTCCATCTCTCTTTAGTGCCATGTCAAGTACAAAACTCTCGATGGGTGATTTCTTCTTCACAATGGATACCCTCCATCAGTTTGGGAAACACTCTCTTGGTTTTATCTTGTAACTTGAGATGCACTTGAACTCAAAGTTCTTTGCTTCATATTGTCCAGGACGCACTCTCTTGTAATAAATTCTTGTCGTCCTCTTAACTTCCCAAACTATCCGCCCCAGTTTCACATAATTCGAGTTTAAATGATCTCAAAATGTCCAAATCTTTACTTATTTCCCTCAAATGTCTCTATCGTCTTCAAAACTTGTTTCATTGCTTCATGATTAGACTAACTTTCAAGACCAGGCTGAGAATTATGCGTGCATGTCTTGTCACTAGAGTCACCATGAAAAAAACTATAAAAGGAAAAGAGAACTAAACAAAAACTGACTAGAAATAACAGAAAACAGGAGATTGCATTAGACAGACGGTGAACGGGTTTGAAAAACAAAACAAGCAAAGTAGACATGGGTTACAACCCAGGAACAATCCTAAATAACACTAGACGAGTTACTACAACTAAATAAACTAGGAAAAATAAGAGGAAGGAGGGTTTGATCCACAAGATAATATCCAGATTACAACCCTGAAATAACCCAGATAACAGAAATGAGACAAAATAAACTACCAAGACTCCTTCATGGCGTGTTACCTGAATCAATAAGCTTCTGTACTGCTCTTTTCAAATTCCAAAACTTTTCTATGTTGTGCCCCGAGGCATTAGAGCAATATACGCACCTTTGAGGATAATCAAAATTCTTTGGAAGGGGGTTCGACATTTTTATCTGAATCAGCTTCAACATGTCCAATTGCCTCAACCTTTGGAACAAACTGACATATGATTCTCTAATAGTAGTGAAAGGCTTTTCCTTTTGTTGCTTCCTTTTCATTTTGTACTCCGGCCTTGGTTGGAACCTCTTGCGGGTAGGTGGTTTATATGCTTGTAGATGTGGGTAAGACATTTGTGGAGGTGGTGCAGGCCATTGCTGGTCTTGTGGATATGAAGCATATGATGGTGCATTATGGATAGAGTACTGGGAAGGTGAGGTATGACTTTGGGGATTTTGTGGAGAGAAGTAGCATTGGGGAGGATTATCTGGAGTACGAGGATATTCATGGGGTCGATATTGAGGCTGAAAGCGTTGAGCAGGAACACCCACTAGATCTTGTCGCTGGGGGGCTCAACAACATATTTTCTATTTCTCTTTCTTCCCCCCAAACTTAGTGAGATGTTCTGAATGTCTTCTGTAGTACCTTTTAATGCATAATAGCTCATGATTTTGCCTCACTTGATTCCTTCTTCTACAATCTCCCCAATTTTTACCACATCATTAAAAGGCTTACCTAAAGTTGGGATTAAATGACTGAAGTAGGTGGGTCCCTGAGCTTGTAGGAAAAGCTTGACCATTTCTTTTTCATCAATCGTGGGACTGACCCGAGCAGCTTGTTCTCTCCATCTGAACCCAAACTCCCTAAAACTTTTCACGGGTTTATTTTCCATTTTAGATAGGGAGGAGCGGTCTGGGATAGTGCCTATATTGTACTAAAAGTGTCAAACAAAATCTTGAGCCATGTCATCCCATGCATGCCACTTACTGACATCTTGACGAGTATACCATTCCAAGGCTGCCCCACTCAATCTCTCATTGAAATATGCCATCAACAACTCATCTTTCCCGCCAACACTTCTCATTTCACTGCAATAACCCCTCAGAAGAGCTAATGGAACTCCACATCCATCATACAAGTTAAACTTTGGTATTTTAAACCCCGCGGGCAGATGAATATCATGAAACATACACAAGTCATTGTAAGACATGTTAATCTGATTTCCCATCCCTTGCATGTTGTTTAAGGATTGTTCTATACCTTTCAGCTTTCTGGATATATCATCCCGCCCTTCTTTTCCTGTAGACTTTTTATTTGCAAGATAAGGCTCATTCCGAGGGTTACGATTATACGAGTCCGGGACCTGGTGGGCCAACTCTAGGGGCTAGTATTGGGTACCAAGAGGTTTAAACTGGTATTCACTATTGGACCTAAGGAGAGGATGTTGAGATATTGTGATGGTGGAGGTAGTGGATATGACAGGAGGGCTATTTTCGGGAAATATAGTTGGAGGACGAATGATGGAGCTACTAGGAAGGTTGGGAAGGCGATGATAAGCGGAAAAATCTGGAGAGTATGGTGGATCATCTGACACTATGACTGGAGCTTGGGTAAGGGTGGTATCTAGGAAGCTAGGTGGTGGCGAGGGTGGTTCCTTATCGGTCATCCAAGCCTGATACATGTCTGTCATGTGTTGTCTTAACATCCTTACCTCTTCAACCAACCCAGTGTCTCGTTCAGACAATTTCTTTTGGGCACTAGTATCAACCAACTCAATTTCGTTGTCGTCTGCTGTTGCCTTTCGACTTTATGTTGTAAGGAAGAGTTACCAGTTTAAGAACCACAAACCAACCACCTTCTGCTATAATGAAGCAACAAAGAGGAACAAAGTGAAGTCATCACGTCAGTGTTAGGTCATTTAACATAAGATAATCTCACATTATGTGTAATGCACTTAGTCACAGTTAATAGTTTTAAAATGACTTCGAGGGTACGAAGGTCATAGGGCATCATCCCAATTTGCTTGTTCTAGCCTCCCTCTTTTGATTTCTCTTTAACGCTCCTTGGCTTACATCATTTCCTTCCCACTCTTTTCTTCCTGCTTATCATTCTTTCCTTTCCTCTCATTTCTCACATCTCACATCTCACATCCCACAATTCATCTTTTCTTTTTTTTTTTCCTTTTTTTTTTATTTTAAAAATAATTCGATCAAACCCGATGTAGGTTGTCTACGTATTATGTTCCACATGAATCAGACCAAGCGTAGTTCTAGAAACGTTATAGACAAAATAAACTAAAGAATAAGAATCTTTTTGGATCTTTCATTTATAACCTTTTTTGGTTTTCACATACAAAATAGGAAGTACGATAACAAAAGACTCGACGAACTCAACTAGACTATGACAGACTGTGACACCACCTAAAAGAATCAATACTACTGGACAAGACATGTAAAATAAAAGACAAAATAGACTCAAAATATAAAAAGTCTCCTCAAACAGCTCCTGAAAGCAACGATCCTGACTAAGATGGTCATGGGGTATTTGTCATGCTCGAGCTCTGATAAATGAATCCATACCTGAATAAGAAAAAATAAGACCAAATAGAGTTAGTGACTCGAGACACTATGTGAGACCATAATGCTTCCTATTGGGCTATGCAAGGCACGGGTGAGGCTATCTTTGCAAAATGACCTATGTGGCCCAAATGTGTCTAGAAGTACAAACTCAACAAGGGTGACCACCAAGCTATGGAAAAATATCACAAAAGGACCATATGACCCATAAACTCTCAAGAATCGTTGTTTCTAAGATTACTTTGCACAAATGACCCTACTTTGCAGAAATGGCCGATATAGCCAAACAGGCTAAAGATGCAAATTCAACAAGGACGGACCTTAAAGTAATATGACACCTAATTGTGGATTCAAGATTCTAAGACATGGGTCACTGAACCACTTTCGTGAAAATGATCGCATTTGGCAAGAATGGCCGATGTGGCCAAAAGTGGCTAGACATGCAAATTCAACAAGAATGGGCCTTAAAACTGAGAGGACACCTTGTTGTAGACTTTGGTCTCTAAGACATGGGATAACAAGCTAGACATGCAAGATTTGGCTACGACCCCCGAAGCCAAGAACCTAAGACTCGCTAGGAAGACTGGACCCTATGTAAATTGCCTACGTATCTCGCCCTGAAAGACGAGAAAGACATATGCGTAGTTCGGGAAGATTGACAAAAAATGAAAACACTTACAAAAGGGTCAATAGACTTGAAAAATAAGTTGCTTCTTTTTGATATTTTGTAAAATGGTACGAAGGTGTAAAATCTTTTTGGAAATTTTCTTTTATTTTTCATTATTTTTTGAAAATACTGTGAAAGAAAAATAAAAGTGGGCCCTACTTGCTTTATTTTTCACCCTTCTTTTCCAAACATCAGTCCGCCAAATGACCTTTCTACCCTCAAAGATGCAACAGTTAGCACATACGATGATTGAATGTCATTTTGAGCCAGCTGACCCATTTGACACAATTTGGACAGGTTTCCTACAAAGGAAACGGCACCTAGGACCAGGACTTGCTATGTCATAATGATATGATAAAAATAAAAATGACCTACAAGCTGACCTACGTTTGAGGTTCACTAACAAGGCAATTCGGGGGAGCGTATGGTCGATAATGGCTGCTCAAGCTATCCACCCACTCCATACGTACGACGCCCCCTCCTAAAATAAGGGTGACTCAACAAAGAGTTCGAGTACGTGATGCGTACTACGAGACTTATTGCAGAAAGAATTGACCGGGTGATGCATATGATGACAGTTATAAAGCAGTAACACATAAAGGAAAAACTGTAAACACATAAAACAACTAGAAAATAAAGCGACATAAACAAAATAAAACTCAAATAAAAAAAAAAACATAAAAACCTCAACAGAATAATCTAAAAAGCCAACAAGATCAAGTACCAGCTCGGACCTGCAAATCCCCATCAGAGTCGCCAGAGTTATCACACCCCTTCTTTTCACCTCACTAACCCCTTTAAAAAAGAGATAAAGTTGATTTTAAAGCTCAAATGGGTTTTCAACTAGAAAGTGACAGAAATTGTGTTTCAAAGGATTTTCAGAGTCGCCACCTGACATTTGATTTCGATATTCTAGATCACCGTTAAAAAATAATTTTTACTTTTGAAAACACATTTAGACTCTAAAACATAGTATGCACCGGAGATTCTAGATAAGGGGGTTCATTTGACTCGGGGAGAAGGTATTAAGCATTCCCCAAGTCCCGTAACTAGTACGGTTGCATACTCGATCAAGTTGGCTTTAAAGAATATTCTAATTGAGGCAAAAATACAGGAAAATAAAAATAAGCTCAAAAGAGGCTCGAGGTCGTCCCCACCTAATAAAAGAAAAATAAGAGAAAAGAAAAGGAAGTACTAAAAGAAAAAAATACTAAGAGTTATAATCTATCCTACCCTGGGCCTCTGTTTACATTCACTTCAGGGCATACCTCGGATAAAAATATATACAAACTCTTCGGGGCATTCCCCTAATGAAACCATAATAAACTAAAAGGGAACGACTTCTTACCTCGAAAATTCAAACAAAATCCTAAGGGTTGCCTACCTAAGTGTGGTCGGCCTAGGCATGCTCATACCCAAAAAAGTAAATAAAACAAGACTAGAAGAACAATACAATTATCTTGAACCTAAATTTCTTTTATTTTACACAGCAACCCAAACAATGAAATCAATCCAAAATAAATTTTCAAGTTGGAACCCCTTACTTCATTGAAGCTAAATCGCATTCTGTTGAAGTAGTAACATAAAAAAAATAATGCCAGCTAGCCTACTTTAAAGCACGTACACAACAAAGAAAAATATTCTTATTGTCACTTTCACGTCATTAGCGAATCCAACTACCAAACTTAAGCAAATTTCATCAAAGGATCAAAAGGTATCACAAATAATCATGGAAACCATATGAATCAACTATTCAAATACATATGTGACAAAAATCAAGAGGTAGAATATTAAATATAGAAATGGACATTTAAGTAGCTTTTCAATAGTAGAATTTCCTCCAAACATCTTTACACTCACTCTGTTATGAACGAGATTGGCCAAAAGACTAAGGTAAAGGGCTTGTTTGAAATATTAGAAAACTTTTTATGGGACCCAGCGAAAGGGAGAACAGTCGAGCTATTAAAAGGAAAATTAGATGCTGCAAAAGGGATACACGAATTATGTTAAAGCTTCGGCTCAAGACTGTCCTTCTCATCTCCTCTTCTGAATCCGTACCTCATCCCTTTCTCTGAGTTCTGCTTCTTATCCCCATTCTTATCTCTATTCTTAGTTGCTTAGTTTCCATTATACTAGTTTGAGTGTTGCAATTGATATCTTAAGGTTGTAATCAGTGTTCCGTTCTTATTGTATAGTGAGGAATTTCGGGTTTGTTACATACTCAAGCGAGGAAAGAATCCATCGACGGGAACTTAACAGAGCAGCAAACAGCAATAACTATTGGACAGGAACCGCGAATCAGCCCGTGAGAGAACCCAGAACTCGAAAACCTCGAACGTGTGTACTCAATGAAGTAGAAAGACCCCAAAAATAGACAGTGTATCCATGGTCCTATGTGCCGCCGCGGCTTAGTTCATCGGTCCTTAACTCGGACTCAATTCTCTCTCAACGTAAGCCATGGTTTGTTCGGTGTGAGAAGAAAGCAGAATGACAGGGTCTTTTTCTCAACGCACTTAGTTTTTATCAGTGGTTCGATCAGAGAGCGAAAAATACAAAGAGGAGGAGAGAGAGATAAAATCACAGTAGTCCGGCAGATTTAAGATGGCTGGTGGCGGCAGATTTGAGAGGAGGGAGTGTGGCCGTTTTGGACTTGCTGCTGGCGGCATCGCCACTCGCCGGTGATCAATTCCGGCGAGGTAACAACTCGAGTGATGGAGATGGCAGAGGCGGGTGAGGAGGGTGGTCGTTGGGTGTTGAGGGGATGCTGCTGCGTGTGTATCTATGTGCTCGAATTTCCGACGAGTGATGACCTGGGCAGCAACCTTGTCTATCAAATGAAGAGAGAGCTTTGAAGATGAAGAGGCGGCCGGATCTCGGAGAGGAGGGGATGTGGCTCTCTAGGATTCTTGAAATTAGGAAGATGATGTTTTATATGGCTGTGAAAAATGACCTTGGCCATGGAGTGCATGGCTTGGATTAATTCCTCCAAAAGGACTGATGGGTCAAGGGATTGGGCTCAAGTGGAAGATTCGAATTTGGGCTCAATTATGGACAAGAAAAGCTTAAAATTCATTAACAAAGCCAACTTTGTTCCAAATTAATATAAAATGCTTGTAAAACTTAAAATCACTCCTAATTGGTTAAAATAAAACTAAAAATTAAAAATGAAACTCTATATATTTTCTTGTATTTTCAAGTGTTATAATAAAGTAAAAAATAGAGAAAATAGGCAAAGTCATGATAAAATTAAAATACTATAAACATAAATATAATAATTGACCTTAAACTAAAGATGAAAATATTTTTATGTTTTTAAATTGTAATTTGAAGTAAACATTGACTAAAACTCCATAAAAATTAAAGTTGAGTTAAATAAATATTTTAAACATTAAAAATAACTCAAAAACGTGACAGGTCAAAAATTACGTGCTTACAAAGATTTGAACCCCGATAATTGTTGCTGGGTATGAATCTAAAAGGAAAATTTTCACCAATGGCATGTCTTTGAACTCAAGGATAATATCATGGAGTTTCATTTCAACTTGTAAAAGTTCGAACTCTTTGATTGTATCGTGGAGTTTAAAATAAGGTCCCATTGTTGGGTATTGAACCTATAAATATTTTGAATTCCAGTACGGTTTGCTGGATTTTATCTTTAAAAGCTCTAAAGTCTAGTATTATGTATTTTGAACTTCACGCATACAAAAGTTTTTGGATTCCAGTATATTATGTTGGAGTTTCACTTGTAGAACCTTTGAAATTCAGTAGCGATTGCTGAAGTTGTTCAGTATGTTAGGGGTATTTTTGTCCAAAAGATATCCGTATTAAAATAGAATAGTATTACACTTCATCTGCCTCTCTTGGTTCTCATTCTTCTCGTCAATTTTGTAGATTTCTCTTCCTGCTATTCTAGAACTTGGAAGTCACTCAAACAGTTCTTTTTTTTCTTTTTCTTCTTCTTTCAATTTCAACGGTTGGAGTGAAATATATACAAACGAGGAGAATAAAAAATGAAAAAGAAAATGGTATACTTAAAAAGATTCGGATGGATTGAGGAGTAAGGAGATAGATTGACATGAGTTACGAGGGACAGAATTTAGGATTGTTTTAGCGGCATCTATACCTCGATCGAACAATTAGCTTGGTAGTTCAAGTCATAAATAATGAATAAAAAAACAATGGATAATCCGTGTTGATCAATTCTTGATTAGTATATATTGAGCTAACTATAGCGCAAAATAGAATTTCTTTGGTTAATAAAATCTAACGAGTTTATCGCTCACATAGAGGGCAGATTCACAACAGACAGAGAGAATTATTATACGTCATACATTAAAATTCAAAAAGTGTTGAATTTAGAAGATAGAATATCTAATTTTGTTTCGACCAGAACAAATTTGGCACGCTTTGGAAGAAGCAATCTGTCACCGAGTCGCCAGTCAATACTTCTCAGGACAATAAATAGGCTTCTAATTGGAGTAATCTGTTTACTTTCACTGGCCTGCTTATAGCTTTGCCAAATTTCTAAAATCCGTTTATTTTGAGAAGTGATTTTCTCAAAAATACTTTTCAAAAAAGTGGTTTTGGTGAGAAACAGTTTGTGTTTGGCTAATTAATTTGAAAAACACTTTTGAGCACTAATTAGTGTTTTGTCAAGCTTTTGAAAACTGTTTCTAAGTGTATTTTTCTCAAAAGTACTTCTCAAAAAAGTATTTTTGAAGAGAAGCTACTTTTTTATGCTTCTCAAAAATTATTTCTGTTTCTCCTCAAAAACACTTTTTTTCATCTAAAAGCTCGGCCAAACACCTTAATTTTTGGCCAAAAGTACTTTTGGAAAAAACAAATTTGTTCTAAAAAACAAATTGGCTGTTATTAGTCTCAAACCGCCAGTAAAAGTTACAGTGTGATGACTTGGGCAAATAATGGCCCCAGTAATCCAGTATTAGATCCTCGTCAACAACATCATATTAACAGTATTTTATTCAATCCCTTTGTCGACAAAACAAGAATCGAAAATATAAGGTGATGATTAGAATATTGCTTGTCTTATCTGGTATTAGAAAAAAAAAAAAAAAAAAAGAAAAAAAAATTGCATGAATTATTCATGTTAATTATCAAGACGTTATTGTTGCATGCGATGCACGACTTCTATCAGTGAGCTTTCAAATCATCCGAACAATTCGCTGATGATTCCAAATTTCCAATTACGCACAAACAAAAAACAAAAGCAATATCATAGGTTTCTTTTCTTGTTTTATCTCCATCACACACACACACACATTTGCTGGGAAGCAGGCTATGCCCTATATCTACTAACTTGCACCAATAATGGAATACTTCAGAAGCCTATTGCTATGAATAGATAACACATACTATTAGTGTAACTAACGTATTATAACATGTCACTTAAGTACTACGTATTTATTAAAATACCAACCAATGCTTATTGAATGGAGTTACCTATAATCACTTTATAAGTGAAATGTGGTGTAAATATCTTTTCGTCAATGCACAGATCGAACTTATAACTCAGAACTAAAAAGAGCTAGAGCTTCCTGAATAGTTCATACTCCCAGTCACGAATCTCAATATAATAACAAACTGCAGAGAATATTTATTTAAGTATATACATGAATATGAAAGGCTCTAATAAATCCAAACAAAAACAGATAAATATAATTATAGTGCTCTCCCATCATGGGCATATGAGTTAAGAGTGTCCATACTTTAATTTTTGCTATATGCACTAATTAAGTTATAATATTGTTCAAGTACTCTATAATGCATATGGATAATTTAAATCAATTAGTGAATTTTAATTGCACCCTGTACATAATGCATATCGATACTTTAATTAATAAGTGAATTTTAATTGCACCCTGCATGGATCATGTATAGCTTACTTTTAGTATTTTAAATGTAGAGGAGAAGTTCAAACCCTCTAAAGTCAGTAAGCAATATAGTCAACGCCAATTATAGTGTGTAGTTAGGTAATGTTTTCGTGCGTTTACTTGTTCCTACTCGCTATCATGTTAGATGCCTGTTATTATCTTCCTAAATCATATTGGTCAGTAACTACCTACTAGGAATTACATTGTGTTTCCATTCTCCAATTGTCTGATTTTATGTATGCACGGTCCTCAGGAGTAGGCTGATGGGTCCATCCCATGTGTAAGGAAGACATGTTCCTTTTGGCTTTGAATTGTCAAGTCAACTAAAGGAATAGTAAGAAAGATTTTATGGTAAATATTTCTTTGGTTTCACATTGAATATTTGACTCTTGCCAAACTCATGATATCATTGATGACATCAATGAAGCAATCCTAAAAATAGGTGTCTTGCTCTCATTGTAATATACACCAATAAAGAGAGCTAGAAAAAAAGAGTAAGGTTTCACAGACAAGGTATAAGGAAATAGTCTGTGAGGAAAATAGAGAGTGAGCGATATTGTAGTAAGGTGATAATATCAAAAGAGGGTTATTTCTTTTGAGTGTTGTAGTGGTCTTTGGAGTATTTTACTCGGACCTACAAACTATAAAATTCTTACTATAGTGATATCAGTTGCTACTCTCAGGGCCGTGATTTTTTCCTTATTCAAAAGGGTTTTCCACGTAAAAAACTTGGTGTCGTTGTCACTCTTTTATTCTTGTTAATTACCGTATCTCGGTGCTATGTTATTATTCCGCTTTTATTACTGTGAATATTATTTCTGTAGGGGGTTTATTCCCAACAATTGGTATCAGAGCACAGGTTCTGCTCGTTCACAGAAATACTATTCACTGTCGGTAGTACTATACTCGGTGAAAAATAAAAATGTCCAGAGTAAAGTACGAGGTAGCAAAATTTAACGGAGATAGCGGTTTCTCAACATGACAAAGAAGGATGAGAGATCAACTCATCCAACATGGATTACACAAGGTACTAGATGTTGATGCCAAAATGCCTGATACTATGAAAGCTGAGGATTGTGCTGACTTGGATGAAAGGGCTGCTAGTGCAATCAGGTTGCACTTATCAGATGATGTGGTAAATAACATCATTGATGAAGACACCGCACGTGACATTTGGACAAGGTTGGAAAGCCTATACATGTCCAAAACGCTAACAAATATATTGTACCTGAAGAAGCAGTTATACGCTCTACACATGGGTGAAGGTACGAATTTTTTGTCATATTTAAATATGTTTAACAGACTAATCACAGAGCTCGCCAATCTCAGAGTGAAAATCGAGGAAGAAGATAAAGCCATCTTGTTGTTGAACTCGTTGCCATCTTCGTACGATAATTTGGCAACAATCATCCTGCACGGTAAGACTACCATTGAGTTGAAAGATGTCACATCGGCTCTTCTACTCAATGAGAAGATGAGAAAAAAGCCTGAAAATCAAGGACATGCTCTCATCACAGAAGGTAGAGGCAGGAGTTATCAAAGGAGTTCGAGCAACTATGGTAGATCCAGAGCTCGTGGGAAGTCTAAGAACCGATCCAAATCAAGAGCTAGAAATTGCTACAATTGTGATCAACCAGGTCACTTCAAAAGAGATTACCCAAATCCAAGGAAAGGCAAAGGTGAAACTAGTGGCCAGCAGAATGACAACAACACAACCGCCATGATCCAAAATAATGATAATGTTGTCCTTTGTATAAACGAGGAAGAGGAATGCATGCACTTATCAGGTCCAGAGTCAGAATGGGTGATTGATATAGCAACATCTTACCATGCCACACCGGTAAGAGATCTTTTTTACAGATATGTAGCAGGTAATTTTGGCCTTGTGAGAATGGGTAACACAAGTTACTCAAAAATTGCGGGGATTGGTGACATTCGTATCAAGACAAATGTCGGATGCACATTGGTTCTGAAGGATGTGCGACATGTACCTGATTTGCGGATGAACTTGATCTCTGGAATTGCTTTAGACCGAGATGGATACGAGAACTATTTTGCAAATTAAAAGTGGAGACTCACCAAGGGATCATTGGTGATTGAAAAAGGAGTTGCTCGTGGCACGTTGTACAGGACAAATACAGAAATATGCCAAGGTGAATTGAACACGGCACAGGATGAGATTTCTGCAGATTTGTGGCACAAAAGGATGGTTCATATGAGTGAGAAGGGATTACAGATTCTTGCCAAGAAATCACCCATTTCTTATGCCAAAGGTACAACGGTAAAACCCTATAACTATTGTTTATTTGGTAAGCAGCATAGAGTCTCATTTCAGACATCGTCTGAAAGAAAATTGAATATACTTGATTTGGTATATTCTGATATTTGTGGTCCTATAGAAATTGAATCAATGAGCGGTAAAAAATATTTTATTACTTTTATTGATGATGTTTCACGAAAATTATGGGTTTATATTTTGAAAACCAAAGATCAGGTTTTTCAAGTTTTTCAGAAGTTTCATGCTATGGTGGAAAGGGAGACAAGACAAAAGCTAAAGTGTCTCCGAAGTGACAATGGAGGTGAGTACACTTCAAGGGAATTTGAAGAGTACTGTTCGAACCATGGGATCAGACATGAAAAGACAGTTCCTGGAACCCCACAACACAATGGCGTAACCGGAAGGATGAACCGCACCATTGTGGAAAGGTGAGAAGCATGCTCAGAATGGCTAAACTGCCTAAGTCATTGTGGGGTGAAGCAGTTCAAATAGCCTGTTACCTGATCAATAGGAGTCCATCAATTCTGTTGGCGTTTGACATCCCAGAAAAAGTTTGGACAAATAAGGAGGTGTCCTACTCGCATCTGAAGGTGTTCGGTTGCAAAGCTTTTGCACATGTACCAAAGGAGCAGAGAACAAAGCTGGATGATAAATCTGTTCCTTGCATATTCATCAGATGTGGAGATGAAGAATTCAGATACAATATGTGGGATTCCGTAAAGAAGAAGGTCATCAGAAGCAGAGATGTAGTCTTCTGAGAAAGTGAAGTTGGAACTGTTGATAATATGCTAGAGAAGGCCAAGAATGGCATTATTCCTAACCTTGTTACTATTCCTTCTACTTCTAATAATCCCACAAGTGAAGAAAGTACGACCGACGAGGTTGCCGATCAAGGGGAGCAACCTGGTGAGGTTATTGAGCAGGGGGAGTAGCTTGATGATGATGTCGAGCAAGTGGATCACCCCACTCAGGGAGAAGAACAACCTCAACCTCTGAGGAGATTAGAAAGGCCAAGGGTAGAGTCATGTAGGTACCCTTCTACGGAGTATGTCCTCATCAGTGATGAGGGGGAGTCAGAAAGTCTTAAGGAGGTGATGTCCCATCCAGAAAAGAACCAGTGGATGAAAGCCATGCAAGAGGAGATGGAATCTTTGCAGAAAAATATCACGTACAAGCTGGTTGAACTTCCAAAGGGTAAAAGACCACTCAAATGTAAGTGGGTCTTTATACTCAAGAAAGATAGAAATAGCAAGTTAGTCAGATACAAAGCTCGATTGGTGGTAAAAGGCTTCGAGCAGAAGAAAGGTATTGATTTTGACGAACTTTTCTCACATGTTGTCAAAATGACTTCTATACGAACAATCTTGAGTTTAGCAGCTAGCCTAGATCTTGAAGTGGTGCAGTTGGACGTGAAAACTGCATTTCTTCCCGGAGATTTGGAAGAGGAGATCTATATGAAGCAGCCAGAAGGATTTGAATTAGCTGAAAGGAAACACATGGTGTGCAAACTGAATAAGAGTCTTTATAGGTTGAAGCAGGCACCAAGGCAGTGGTACAAGAAGTTTGACTCATTCATGAAAAGTCAAACTTACACAAAGACATATTCTGATCCATGTGTATACTTCAAAAGATTTTTCTGAAAATAACTTTATTATATTGTTATTGTATGTGGATGACATATTAATTATAGAAAAAGAAAAGGGGCTGATCGCAAAGTTGAAGGGAGATTTGTCCAAGTCATTTGATATAAAGGATTTGGGCCCAGCACAACAAATTCTGGATATGAAGATAGTTCGAGAGCGAACAAGCAGAAAGTTATGGCTGCCTCAGGAGAAGTACATTAAGAGTGTACTGGAACGCTTCAACATGAAGAATGCTAAGCCAGCCAGCACACCTCTTGCTAGTCATCTAAAGTTGAGCAAGAAGATGTGTCCTACAAGTGTGGAGGAGAAAGGAAACATCGCTAGAGTTTCTTATTCTTCAGGAGTCAGAAGCTTGAGGTATGCAATTGTATGCACTAGACCTGATATTGCTCATGCAGTTGGTGTTGTTAGCAGATTCCTTGAAAATCCTGAAAAGGAACATTGGGAAACAGTCAAGTGGATACTCAGGTACCTGAGAGATACCACGGGAGATTGTTTGTGCTTTGGAGGATTTGATCCAATCTTGAAGGGCTATACAGATGCTAATATGGCAGGTGACATTGATAATAGAAAATCCACTACTGGATATTTATTTACATTTTCAGGGGGAGCTATATCATGGCAGTCAAGGTTGCAGAAGTGTGTCGCACTCTCTACAACTGAAGCGGAGTATATTGCCGCTACTGAAGCTGGCAAGGAGATGGTATGGTTGAAACAGTTCCTTCAAGAGCTTGGCTTGCATCAGAAGGAGTATGTCGTCTATTGTGACAGTCAAAGTGCAATAGACCTTAACAAGAACTCCATGTACCATGCAAGGACCAAACAAATTGACTTGAGATATCACTGGATTCGAGAAATGGTAGAGAATGAATCTCTAAAAGTCTTGAAGATTTCTACAAGTGAGAATCCCGCAGATATGCTGACCAAGGTGGTACCAAGAGACAAGTTCGAATTGTGCAAAGAACTTGTCGGCATGAACTTTATATGAAAAACTGGAGTTACCTCCTTCAGGTGCATGAGACTGGAGGGGGAGATTTGATGGGTCCATCCCATGTGTAAGGAAGACATCTTCCTTTTGGCTTTGAATTGTCAAGCCAACTAAAGGAATAGTAAGGAAGATTTTATGGTAAATATTTCTTTGGTTTCACATTGAATATTTGACTCTTGCCAAACCCATGATATCATTTATGACATCAATGAAACAATCCTAAAAATAGGTGTCTTGCTCTTATTGTAATATACACCAACAAAGAGAGCTAAAAAAAAAGAGTGAGGTTTCACAGACAAGGTATAAGAAAATAGTCTGTGAGGAAAATAGAGAGTGAGCGATATTGTAGTAAGGTGATAATATCAAAAGAGGGTTATTTCTTTTGAGTATTGTAGTGGTCTTTGGAGTATTTTACTCGGACCTACAAAATATAAAATTTCTTATATAGTGATATCAGTTGCTACTCTCAGGGCCGTGGTTTTTCTCTTATTCAAAAGAATTTTTCACGTAAAAATCTTGGTTTCGTTGTCACTCTTTTATTCTTGTTAATTATCGTATCTCGGTGCTACGTTATTATTCCAATTTTATTATTGTAAATATTATTTTTGCAGTGGATTTATTTCCAATATAGGCATCATGAAACGAGGAAAACAACTATCACTGAAAGCAAAAAATAATACTTACAAAAGCTTTCAGATCACTGCACTTAGCTTGTACTAACCTTTACGGCACAAAACTACATGCATTATTAATTGTAACTTACTAGCTGAAAGGACAGAACATGGCATCAGGCAGGCCAGTGAACCATTAACTATTGCCTGGACTTTGTTTTTGTATTAGAAAGTTTATTAATTTTATAAAAATATTTAGCTTCGAATCTAGCTCATTGATCAAATTATTATTGTTTATTAATTTGAGATTGAATATGCAAATCATAAACTTAAAATTCTGAATCCACTTTTACGAGACACAGCGTGGAATGTAGATGTTCAATTTCACTGGGAGATACTTTTATCGAAGGAGTCAGGTAGAATTGGAGTCTCCCAAGTATGAGAATGTTATTGGAAACATGAGAAGACTTTGATTCCTTTAGTATTCAACAAATAGAAAGCCTCCAAGTGTAATTTTAATTTATTTAAGCTTTAAAAAGGAAAAAGGAAAACAGTGCTTTAAACTTCTTTTTTCAGAAAACTGGAATACTTAGCTTATATTATTAACTTTAATTAGAACCGGTCATATTATATCGAGGGGCGTGTCTAGGTTAATGCATATGAGTTCACGTAAATTCATACTCCTCTCCCTAACATATATAACAATATTATATTTTTTCAAAACTATTAAAATATATGTGCGTACACTCATACTCAAAGACTCCTATAGTGCAATAATTACTTGGTGCACTTTTATACGTGAAATTGGTGGTTCAAATCCTACCCTAGACGATCTTACTTTCGGCACACAGTATAGATATATAAGTGAAAATTACTAAAATTTCAAAAAATATATAATTTTGAACTCATAATTTTAAAAGTGTAGTGAGTTCATAATAAGATATTATAGTTAAATCCGTCAAATATAAATTCTAGATTCAGTTCTTCATAATAGTACATCAATCCTTTTAAAATTTTGAATCCGCCTCTGATTATATTCCACAGAGATGCCACGTAGGGCATCTTGATAATGATGGCCATGTTCAACCAATTTAGTACATACATTATCTCAAATTAGTCTAACGAAATATGTTCCACATCTATCCGCTAAACATTGGGTTTTAACAAAAAGTGGTGGAACAACAAAATTCTTCACTTGATTTAGGTGTTTGGAAGCTTCCTTTGCCGAAACGTGGCGATATTTGATTCCTTTCCTAAAGCTATGCCTCACCATTGAATATGAAATGATCAACTTGGCTAAGCATAAATTCCTAACGCTATAATAACAAATGTAAAATGCTTGTCCTATTATTCACCAAGAAGATGCAATCAAGATTTCCACTTTCTATATAAATCTTTCTTTCACGTCCGTATAAGCAGGGGTCGATGCAGTTTTTGGATCGCGAATTTATCTGAACCCAGTATTTTTCATGCGTAATATAAATTTATGTGTAAAACTTTACTGAAATTATAATAAATAATAAATATGTTCATAACTTTTAAAATATAATGAGTTCAATACTAAAAAATTTAAATATTAAATTTATAAAGCTAAAATCTTAAATCCGCCCTTAGTTGATTCTATGTACTAATGAAAGAAGAGAAACCTATAAAAAAAATACATTCTCTACGGTCATTCACCCCAGTGAATAGAGTTACATTTTTAAGTGAAATATATTACAACGAAAAAGATTTGCCCTTATGTGACAAGAGGTGGATTTTGTCTTATGTTGTGGCGTTAGTTGGCACTAAATACCAAATCTGATGATCATGTCTGTGAAAGGACGGGAATGAATGGTACCATCAATCACTAAACTCAAACAGAAAACTGAATTAATTAGCGCAATAATATTGTAATTCAATATTTAGAGTTTTTGGTGCTCCATCATTAGCTTAATTCGACAAAGCAATGGCCGGCTAAGACAGCTTCTTTAACCTTTTCTCTACCTTAAGTACGTATAGTCACTAATAAATCCAGAATTATATATGTGCCATGAGAAGACTACGTACCAAGAGGGCTAGTTCTAGATGTGTCACAAAACCGCTGCCGCAATATTTTACTCAATATTATCTATTAAAGGAGGAACAAACTTTAGGGATTTTTATCCAAATAGGCGGCAAGATTTATTGTTTATTTTTCCTAACATGTCTATACAAATTATTCATTGATTATACACATATTATATAAATGAATTAAACATATATTATATATCTATAAGCAGTTGAGTGATAACATATTTAGGTTAATTCTTCTATAATTAATTAATCGCATAGTAGACCCCACTAGAAAGCTAAATGCATGCACGGTACTTAAACATGGAATGCGGCAACTTACTTGACAATTTTTTTGTGTGATTACATTACGGGAGGGGAAATGAGGAAAGGGGAAGGAGTGCTATAAAAAGAAAAGAAAAAGCTAACTAGATTTCAAACTTTTCGCGACTAGGTCCTTATTTTACTTGCACGTTAATTAACTTAATTTTAAGGTAAATTTAGAATTCTACCATGGTCCAAATAGATATATGCAAATCAAGCAAACAAATGAATCAAATTCCCTTTTGTTTGCTAATAAAGAGTAGGAAAGTAGTTGGATAAGGAGAAGTCCAGTTATATTTACGTAGTCTTTCACTAATTCATCTTTCTTTTATTTTAAACATCCTCTCTTCATCTATATATAGATAGTATATCTTTAGCTTGAGACCTCACATTTCTTGAAAATACAGTAGCTTTTCATCTTGAGAATTGGATTCTATCTTTTGCTCTCAATTACTAACAAATACTCAGTAGTTTTTTCTCCACACCTCCATGCACGTAAAGCAGAACAAATACCCTATATTTATAGTTTGTTTCCTCATATATAAATTTTTGTCATACATTTCATCACTATGAGGGCAGAATTAAGAGGAAACTCTACAACAATTCCCATCCAAAACCCTAACCTTTTTAACAACCCTCAAAATTCTCTAGCAGGAGCACTAAAAGGGTGTATTGGAAGTCTTGATGGGGCATGTTTGGAGAAACTTTTACTTCATTGTGCAAATGCATTAGAAAACAATGATGTAACTTTGGCTCAACAAGTTATGTGGGTACTCAACAATTTGGCTTCTTCTAACGGAGATCCAAATCAAAGGCTTACATCTTGGTTTCTTAGGGCATTAATCTCAAGGGCTTCTAGGGTTTGTCCTACAGCCACAAATAATTATCTCTATGGAAGTTGTAATCTTGATCAAAGGAGATTAATGAGTGTGACTGAGCTTGCAGGGTATGTAGATCTCATCCCTTGGCATAGATTTGGATTTTGTGTATCAAATAGTGCTATTTATAAGGCCATTGAAGGGCACACAAAAGTTCACATATTAGATTTTAGTATCACTCATTGTATGCAATGGCCAACTCTAATTGATGCAATAGCTAAGAGGCCTGAGGGTCCTCCTTCTCTTCGAATATCGGTGCCTTCTTGGAGGCCACCAGTTCCTCCATTGCTTAATGTATCAAGTGAAGAAGTTGGCCATCGTTTGGCTAATTTTGCAAAGTTTAGAGATGTCCCTTTTGAATTCCAAGTGATTGAAGACTTAAACTATGATATGCTCTTGAGCCAATTGAGTCCTTTAACTCTTCAACTTAGGGATGATGAGGCTTTGGTGGTTAATTGCCAAAATTGGTTAAGGTATATGCCCGATGAACAAATTAATGGAAGTAGTTATTCTTCTCGTGACATATTTCTTGATATGGTTAAGGAACTAAATCCATGTATTATGACTGTGGTTGATGAGGATTCTGACTTGGGAAACTCAAGTTTAACATCAAGAATAGCCACTTGCTTTAATTATTTATGGATACCCTTTGATGCATTAGAGACTTTCTTGCCTAAGGATAGTAGACAAAGGCTTGATTATGAAGCTGATATTGGCCACAAAATTGAAAACATTATTGGAGTTGAAGGGGTTCAAAGGATAGAGAGATTAGAGTGTTGCAATAAATTCTCACAAAGGATGGAAAATAGTGGTTTTATGAGTGTTCCTTTTTGTGAGGAAACAATTAAGGAAGTGAAGTCAGTGTTAGATGAGCGTGCAAGTGGGTGGGGTATGAAAAAAGAGGATGACATGCTTGTATTGACATGGAAAGGCCATAACTCTGTCTATGCAACTGCTTGGATCTTGGTCCCGCCTCAAATGGACATGACGATTGAGTAAAAAAGTACCGCCTAATGGAGGAAGCATTCAACATTCACCTGGGTCGGAGAAGGGTTGTACCCTAACGATTGAGTAGCTTACTAAAGTTAAACTAGACATTTCATATTTTAGTTCCAAGGGTTTTTAAATGTGCAATGGTAGCTTTAAATTAAAGTAGCTAGTGCCTATATATTGAGATGAAGTTTCATTTTCAGGGTGGTCCATGGGAAGAGAAATGACAAGATTAGAACTGCTTTTTTCTTTTTCAGTCATATAGTACTGTAATATAAAACAAGACAAGGGTAAAATGCTAGGAATTGGAGAGAAACTTTAATTTCAACCCATGCCACCTTTGTATTTGTGCTCTACAAGACTACAACTGTCACATGAAAGCTGAGGAAATTAAGAAGAGATACGTGCATATTGTCTTTTGTATGAAGACCAAAACCAGCCACTATGTTTTCTTAGTCGTGCTTTTCAGGCTGTTTTTGTGTTCGGAAGTGATTATCTAACTTTACAGAGTAGAAAATATGAGGGCTAGGGCTTTCGTTATCGCAAGAGACCACTGATTTCAACATCCTATTTCTATTTCTGTGTATTTTGACGTCAAGAAACATGCTAAATTGTATTCTCTAAGAATAAATATATATTCAAGCTACGTGCTACCACTACTAAAAAAACTGCCAAAAAGCGTCCACAAAAACCGATCAAAATCGGTCGGAATCCACAAATAATCGACCAATTTCCGACCGTTTCAATTAGTCGATAAAACAATGGTCGCAAACGGAGAGCGACCGCAGACGGTCGGTAACTGTCAACGCACTTTGACCAAGTTGTATGATACAAAATAAAGTTACCGACCGAATTCACTCGGAATTTTAATTATTCATTTTTTTAAAATTATTCATTTTCGACCGAAATTGGTCGGTATTATTTAAATAATTAAAATTTAAAATAAAAAAGTCCGACCGAAGTCGGTCGATAAATTGATTTTATGGGAAATCATATGAACATTTCTGACCGAAGTCGGTCGGTTTTCTGGGTAATGTTTTGGCAGAATACAGTTGTTTTATAGCTGCACCACCTGCTAACAACCAATCACCTATAATGGCAGCATTACATTGCTGCCATTCAACCAATAACAACAACAACAACAACAACAACTACAACAATAACAACAATAACAACAATAATTACAACTATTCAAACTATATTAACAAAATATTATCACCATCTCCATATCCACTAAACTATATTAACAAAACATAATACCCAACAACAAAACGTTTCACAAGTTAAAAGTTCAAACATCATTTCAATGAGTGTTTTGTACTACATCATCTTCATCTCCACTACTATATCATTCATCGTCGGCATTATTCGAAGGATTAGCATCTGGGGAAGGCTCACGAGACCGGGGAATGAGGAAAGCACCACTAGCAAGAAGATTGGCTAGCTGATCTTGAAGGATATTAAATTGTTGGTCCCTCTTTTCTAGCTGAACTTGAAGGGTATCAAATTGTTTATCTCTCTTTTGTTCTCTAGCCTTTGTCTCTTCAAGGTCTGCTGTCAGCTTTGCGATCTTCTTCTCCATAGACGAGAGAGTCGACCTATCAATTACTTCGCCCTAGGCGGAAGTCCCTATACCTAGCAATCCTGCCCTGTAGTGTCGAAATGATCTCTCTGAAAGGCCGTATGCTATCCCCTTTTTAGGACCACCGACAACATCCAACCATATCTTCTGCGCTTCTTCGTCTAAAATGGGTGGTCACTCGCCTTGGTCATTCGGTGGCAAGCTTTGAGTATACCTCTCCACATTAGTGTTGTAGCGACCCTTTATTTAGAAGATAGAAAATTATTAACTATATAATATTATAAACATTAATTTCAAGTTATAGTAGTTGTGAAACTTACATATATAGTCTTCGCCCGGTTCTCAACCCATCTACTTGGATCTGTCGGTGCCTTCTTCTTCCGGATGTGAGTCTCCATGAAGAACTCATCATGAGTCAACTTCCTCCCATATTTTTTTTCCTACAAATATAATAAAACATGTTAACTAAATTAAAATATATAATTATAGTTCGATAAAAATAGATATAAATATTTTAAGAAATTACCAATAGTCTCCTCGCAGTCCCCATGCTCCTTTCACCCCCACAGTGCAAGGAGCCACCCTTCTCAGATGCTCGTACCTTCTTTCCCTGTTCACTCCTCTTCTCGAATTTCTCGGTGGTCCACTGCCTCAGCAGGTCCTCCCATATATGCGGTAGAACCCATGAAGGCTTCTTGCTCTTCTTTCGAGCAGAGCTGAAGGAATCAGATAGTCTCTTATGGTATTTGAACACAAAATTTGTAAGAATTTCACTGTTATGCTGGTCCTCCCAGGCACACTTAGTCTGCAAATAAAGTGTGTAACGTTAGATGAAAATATTGTTAATATAGTGCTTAAATAGATAAGAATTATATTAAAACCTTAAATTGGTTGAAAATTTGCTCCACGAACTCCGTTGGAAATTCACTCCAAGTCACATAGGATGCATCATACAACCCGCCAAGAGCTTCAGTGATTATCTTTGTAGTCTGATGATTAGGTATGAACCTGCAACATAGCAATTACATTAAATAAACAAGAGTAGTTCAGAAAAAATAAAGAAGTAATAAATAAATCTTACCCATTGCCCTCAAGCATGATGATCATCCTATGATAACGATCATACCACACTTCCTCTGGATCATCATCATCCGATGAATCCGAAGCGTATGTAGAAGGGGGGCATCTGGCTCAGCTACTATCCCGAAGGTGAAATCTAGAAATGCGAGGAGACGAACTCCGTGGAGAGGGAGACAGGGTCGCTGATGAAGATGGCTGCGATCCATACCCCTGCAGTGATCTAGACCCCTGCTACAATCCGGCTGGCTGAAATCTAGATGGATGTGATCCAGCTGGTGATGAAGCAAATGGAGCAGATGACGGGCGTATCACCATATGGCCCTGTGACTGCTGACTGATGGACCCATGTAACTATATGCAGGATCATGTAGAGGAAGCGAGGTATAGCCCTGTGGCGGAGAATGGTAAGAATACTGCTTGCCGAGCGAATGGTAGGTAGTCTGATGAGTAGATGAATGTGGTGGAATATATGTGTGCCAAGAATATTGCTGCCGACCATCAGCAGTGGAGGGATGCAAGTGTGGAGTGGAAGGAAGCGAGGGTGTTCGAAGTACCCTTCCTAGACCTATTTCGACCCCTACCGGTCATCTGCATAAATTAAAGAAAATGTTAGAATTGAGAATATAAATCTATATAAGTTGAGAGCGCTTGAAAAACTAACATGCTAGTCATCTTCGAAGTATCCTTATTCATCCGAAAATTCTTCCTCTTCACTTATTTCATTTTCATTAGGTGATTCTTCATCCTCATTTTCTATGATTGTTATTTCCTCCATATCAACTTCTTCTAATATGCATTGAGGATGTTCCAAGTCATTTTCTAAGTGATCATCCACCATTTTGTTAACACTTGAGGTATCGTTTTGGTAAGCAATATCTAGCACATTTTCAACTTCCACCCTACCAAGAGGCTTAGTTTTTATTACAACCAACCAATCAGCCTTATCTCTCCGCAATGAATATGGAGCATAATATACTTGCCTAACTTTTTTTGCAATTATAAAAGGATCTTAGCGATCATACTCCCTCTTTTTATTAACATCAATTATGTTGTACTGCGAGTGTACATTTGTACCTCTTCTAGGTGTTTGGTCAAACCACTTGCATCGGAAAAGTATGATCTTCTTATTTGGCCAACCTGAATATGATAATTCTAAAATCTCTTTGATCCCACCATAATAATTATTTTTCCCATCCTGGTTGCCTTCACCACCTCTGACACATACCCCACTGTTATTGCTTTTTGTATACTTGGAGCACACTGAGAATTTGTAACCATTCACAAAATACTTAGACATAGTTGTAACCGTAGGTACAGGTCCCCAAGATATGTCTTTCAAAAATTGATTAACACAGTTATTTGGATTATTGACCTACATGTAGTGTTAAATAAATCACAAGTAAGCAAGTATATTCATAAGTGACCAAGTATGTATATTCACATGTGAGAAAGTACGTAAGATGCACTTACACACTCTTTAAACCGTGCCTCAAATGTAGAATATACAGCATTATGGCCAAATTGACTCACGAAGTCACTGAGTGACACATTGAGAATTTTGTTAGTTGCATCAACCAAATTAAATAGTAGTCCATGTAAATTAATCTTACATCAACACTTAATTAAGAAAGAGTTGAACTTCCGGACAATTTAGCAACACATGGTTTGAAGCTGATTTGTACTCCATACTACTTAGGCCCCGTTTTGTTCGATCTTTAGAACCTCGGCCTAGTTGATTGAATATGGATATTGGTGTATATAATGGATCAATCTCAATCATCACATTGTGCCAATTGGGCCTATTTCTAGCACATGGCACATGACGGTCGAAGTAGTAAGAACAAAAATGGGCAGTTTTCTTTGCAAGATAGGCTTCGCATATAGATCCTTTAATCCTATTCTTCAGTTTAACAAATCATTTACCCTTGTCGATAGTCCTTCACATTTTCATATTAGACGATAACGTTAAAGAAAATTACAAGAATAAATCAAGGTTTGATCATTACCTCTCGAATGGATATATCCACCTGCATTGAACCAGCTCTCCAAGTCGCGCCTCCTGTACAAGGTGAATTGGAAGGTGTTCCATTACATCAAAGAAACCACATGAAAAAATCCTTTCCAGCTTATTACTGATTACATGAATGTTCCGATTCATTTGAAATAGGTTTTCTTCCTTTAATGTGGTAGACCATAAGTATTTGAAGAACAAACTTATCTCTGTGATGGATTTTTCGATATTTTCAGGCAAACCACAAAATGCAATAGGGATGAAGGTTTCCATGAATATATGAAGTCATGAATTTTCATATGAGTCAGCTTTCCTTCAACCATACCGGCACATTTTTCCAGGTTCGAAGCATAGCCCTCGGGCATCTTTAGGTTTGCAACCCACTCACAAATCTGTTGTCTTTGTTCCAAAGTGAATGTGTAGCTGGACTTAGGCTTGAACACCATACCATTGTTCGCAGACTGTAAATATAATTCAGGTCGCCTGCAATATTCTTGTAAGTCCAGTCTAGCCTTCGGGTTATCTTTTGTCTTATTCTTATCATCCATCACTGTGTTGAACAAATTGTCAAAATAGTATTTCTCAATATGCATGACATCAAGATTGTGTCGGAGAAGATTATCCTTTCAATATGGAAACTCCTAAAATATGCTTTGTTTTGTCCAGTTATGAGTAACACCATATCCAGAAAATCTAGAAGGTGGGGGCCTCGGTAACTTTAGTGAAGTTCTGAACCCTCACCCAAATTTTCTCATCGGACAAAATTGGAGGTGAAAAATCATGTTCCACTGTATTCTTTTGGAATGTGTTCTTCCTCCTTCTGAACTCATGATCAACTGTCAAGAACTGGCGATGACAATCAAATCATGACTGCTTTCGGCCATGTCTTAAAGTGAATGCTTTACGATTTTTCATGCAGGAAGGACATGCTAACTTTCCAACAGTCATCCATCCAGACAACATTCCATACGCAGAAAAATCATTAATGGTCCACATTAAGTTAGCACGCAAGTTGAAATTTTGCTTAGTTGATATGCCATATGTCTCAACTCCATCATACCACAATTATTTTAGCTCATCAATCAGAGGTTACAAATATATATCAATCAAACTCTTTGGATTGCGGGGACCGATAATAACACAATTTAAGAAAATATATGGCCTAGTCATACATATTTCAAGCGGAAGATTATACGGCGTAATAAAGACCGGCCATCATGAATATGATGTTGCAAAAACAAAAAATGGCGTGAAACCGTCAACACACAAACCCAACCGAACATTCCTCGGTTCACTAGCATAATCCGGATACATCCTATCAAAATACTTCCAAGTTTTCCCATATGAAGGATGACATATAACACTCGTCAGCCTTCTATTTTCATAGTGCCATATCATATGAGGAGCGGAACGCATCGATACATACAACCTATTTAATCTAGGAATAAGAGGTAAGTAATGCATCGACTTCACAATAACCTTCTTCCCGCTGGAAACCCGCTTAAAACGAGATTTTTCACAAAATTTATAACTTTCTAAATTTGCATCACCCTTATAATACAACCACCCTTATAATACAACATGCAACTATCTTCACAACAATCGATTCTCATAGACGAGAGTCCTAACTTAGAAACCAATCTTTTATCCTTATAGAAATCTTCAGGTATGTTAAAAGTTGGGTCAACTAGTTCACTCATAAGGATAATGAAAGAATCCATTCCCGTTTGAGAAATATTGGTATCTGATTTGATACTTAATAATCTAATCGCAACAGACAACTGAGAATGCATACTCCTTTCACTTAGTGGATGACTAGCGGCCTCTAACTGTTCATAAAGATATTTTGCCTCTTCGTTAGGAGGTTGTTCAATACTTTCATGGGTTTCAAAATCGAAGTGCATCCCAAAAGCATCCACAACTATTTTATGGTATCTAGGATGTTGAACGCTATTCTCCACCAACCTACTACTTTCACCAACAATTACGTTATGAAATACACCATCAGTATGATCGGCGTCTCCATTACTAGTCCACACAAAATAATTATCCATAAACCCCTTTCTATAAAGATGTGTCATAACATCCTCCGAACCCAAAAATTTCAAACACTTGCACTTCGTATACGGGACACCTAATCATCCCTCCAATCCGAAACGGTTCAAGTGACATTGCATGCCTAATAAATTCCTTAACCCCTTCTATAAATTTCTCCCTAAAAAATCGACGATTAGGATAATTTCTATTATACATCCAACTACGATATTCCATCTACATAAAGAACAAATACATTTCATGTTATAATAAACATAATTCAAATTAATTTATAGAAGTTGTACCTTACATGATATCATAAACAAAATCAATTAGAGTAAACCTTAAATCTAAAGAATTATAATCAGTTGAAATAATCCCAAAATCCCAAATTGTAAACCCTAGTTTATACAATTGAAAGAATTTAAATAATTAAAATTAACAAGTATAGTAACTAACCTTCAAAGAGAGGAGGAGTATGATTTTGGAAGTGGCGCGACAATGGGTGGCGCGGCAATGGTGGCGCGGCAGTGGGCGGAGGAGCAGTGGTGGGGGGGCACAGGTGGGACCAACGGAGAACGAGGAGAGACGAAGTGGGG